>CM059196.1:85131553-85372323 GCA_030323885.1 Branchipolynoe longqiensis | reverse complement strand
CACCATAGCCCGATCGAGGTAAGCTCTCCAACCTGCTAACCACCCTTATCTACCTGCAATGTCTCGCTATTTACAATGTGTGTATTAGTGAGATCTCCCTACTGACACCCTTATCTACCTGCTATTTCTCCCTATTTACAATTTGTATATTAGGGAGATCTCCCTACTCACACCCTTATCTAACTGCTATTTCTCGCTATTTACAATGTGTGTATTAGGGAGATCTCCCTACTCACACCCCTATCTACCTGCTATTTCTCCCTATTTACAATGTGGGTTTTAGGGAGATCTCCCTACTCACACCCTTATCTACCTGTTATTTCTCCCTATTTACAATTTCTTTATTACGGAGATTTCCCTACTCACACCCTTATCTAACTGCTATTTCTCGCTATTTACAATGTGTGTATTAGGGAGATCTCCCTATTCACACTCTTATCTACTTGGCACCTCTGAATTAAGGTCCATTATAATGAGAAATGTAATGTATTTAATTGTGGGTGTCCTATGCAATGTCTATCTAGCATTGTCTCAAATGAGCCTACTATTGGTGCTTCAACCACTGGGTCGGGAAGACTGCTCCATGGATCTGTCACTCGAAGGAAAAATGAGTGATTCCTAACCTCAAGTATGCGCCCTACCTTGACGATCTTCTACCACTGGCCTCTGGTGTTACTGTCTATTCTTAGGACGAACAAACTCATTGCGACATAACTGTCGTAGACTCCAGTAATAATCTTATAAGTCTCTATCATATCTCCCCTGAGACGACAATATGACAATCACTGGCCAAACCGTGCCTGGTCGTTTCCCAGCTTCACCGCTGTGTATACTAGAGTGCTGATGCCCAGAGCACCTGACCTCTGACCTCTGCGACAGGTGGAGCCACATACACAACAACACAAAGAGAAGACTGACACTCCCCTACTACCATCCTACCCGACTACCATACACCCTCCACTGGTAACGAACTGACTGTTGTTTGTTGTTTGTTTGCTCTTGTTTTAGGTCCTAGCAACATATAAGATCATACCAGGATGTGTACTGCCTTGTGACAGTGCACACTCATGGCTATGTTATAGAGCTGCCCCACTGGGAAATCATGCCACCAGCACCATTGCCTGATATCCCACCCAGTCACATGATCCTGACACTGAGCCAACAGGTCCTTGCCCTATTCTAATAATGCTGAGCGCCTGGCTAGGAAGTGACAAGTCTCAATTTTTAAGTCATCGGTCTGACTCGACCTGGGTTCGAACCCATGAACCCATGGATTCTGATCCCCCGATCTCCCCAAACAGGAGATGGCCGCTCAACTCATCTGGCCATCCTGTCTAGTAACTAACTGATTGTAAAAATATACGGATTTTCGGTTCGGATTTATATATTGGCAGAGAGCATTACTATTCTCGGGTGACCGAGTGGGGCCCAAGGTTATGTAACAGAGAAGCAATGGGTGCCAGACTCATGGTGTGACATAAGAGACTGTGTGGAAAATATGATAACATATAGTGCCCGAGATTATGACGTGATGTTCATATGTAAGAGACAGTTAATGTTTAGTGAAATGTTCCCTCTATGCACCAGTAAGAGTGCAAGTGGAGGGGAAGGACATTTTTAATATATGTTTATTGTAACTGTCTGCAACTACCTGTTCCACAGGGCCAATGGGCAAGCACACCCAGCCATCCCGCATACATTATGGACACCACCTGCACCTGGGGTTGAATGACAGCTGCCCCTATTGGGGCATCACCCCCCAGGTTGTAGAGGGTGTCTGATTGGCTGGCTGTGGGAGGAGTCACCTGTACCCCTTGCACCTGACACACAGACCTCACTTTGATATATATTATTCTTCATTCACTTCTTGAGACACTCTGGAAGCAGACACTCTTGACAGAGACTCTGACCTAGGCACTCTAGCAGGAGACACTCTTCTCTTGTCAAGGAACCCAGACACTCTGTCTGAGGCTCCACTTTCTATACACAAACTAGCAGCAGCTATTCAAAAGGCACTGAGCTGTGTGCAACAACCATGGGACTCCGGTTCAATGGGCTGTAGGCACTGATTCTTCGACACACTTACAAGGGTAATGAAGATCTGTGCGGACAGAAGGTAAGGAGTGATGGTGAGAGGTCGCCAGTAGGTGAACAGGAGTTGATGCCAATAAAGCACAACTTCTTCACTGTCAATCTTGCATGACTTGTCTTCCCTTTCTTCCTTATGAGTTTGTTTGAGAGGGGCATCAGGTGGGAACTGACAGACAGTTATCAGAACGCACCTGGGGAAGAGTAAGTGGTATCTTGGGGCTCTGACGGCCGAGTACCCAATATATTACATGATGTTGGCGCCACCTGTCATTGAAGCTAGCGCTAATGGCTGAGACACCCAGAACAAGAACAAGCAAGGGTAGGTTTGAGCATCTGTAGGCCATCAATTCTAAGGCCTCAATTGCAAAATAATCTAAAAAAGACTAAATGAAACAAATCCACTATAAACTGCCTTTGTGACTTCCCACAAGTCGATGGATGTTCTAATAGTACTGTGGTAGCAGCCACATAGAAAAGTATGCATGGTTAGGGTGATGACCTCAGGGAGCCTAGGTAATTTAATGGTTACCACGCTAGCCCCAAAATAACATGAGGTGTGGGTTTGAATCCTGCTCTACATGCAATATTTCCTATTTTAATCACCCGTCAACGACAAAGGTAGCTGTTAGTGTTACCTGGATGATACAAGCTATGCGCTGTGTGGTTGTTGAACCTACCATATGTATGTGTAGTAGTCTGCACTGACCTCTCAGGCAAGTAACCACATAGCCAAGTAGGCATGGGTAGTGTGCTGATATCAGGGAGCCTAGGTGGTGGAATGGTTAGCACACTGGCCCGGAATGCAAAGAGATGTGGGTTCGAGTCCCACTCTAGGCGCAATATTTCCCATTTACATCACCCCCATGACACTGGCGCCATGACCAGGGTCCTGTACAAGCTACACGCTGTATGGTTGGTGAACCTACCCTGTGTATGTATGTGTAAGTGCATTGCTTGTATGTATGTAATTGTAAGCATTAAAAGACTTACAATTCCAGGGGGACGAGTGTAGTAGGCAAGTAACCACATAGACAGGTAGGCATGGGTAGTGTGTTGATATCAGGGAGCCTAGGTGGTGTAATGGTTAGCACACTGGCCCAGAATGCAAAGAGATGTGGGTTCGAGTCCCGCTCTAGGCACAATATTTCCCATTTACATCACCCCCATGACATATGTATATGTAAGTTCATTGCCTGCATCTCGGCATTATTAGGACAAGGCAAGGAATGGTGTGCTCAGTGTCAGGATAATGTGATTGAGTGGGATATCAGGTTATGGTGCCGGCGGCCTGGTTTCCCAGTGTGACAGCACTATAAAGTCGCCATGAGTGCGCACTGTCACAAGTCGGTACCCATCCAACAAACAAACAAACAAAACATCTATGTAACGGTAAGCATTAAATAACTTATCGATGTAAGCCATTTAAAAGACTTACAAATCCAGTGGGATGAGCAGAGCAGACTTCACTGAGCTCTCAGGGAAAGAGCCTCATAAATAGAAAAGTGGGTGTGGATAGGATGATTGCATCAGAGAGCCTAGGTAGTGTGATGGTTACCACGCTAGCCCCGGAATGGCAAGATGTGTGGGTTCGAATCCTGCTGTGGACCGGTTTTCATCACCCTCCACTATAGAATCATAGAGTTTGCTTTGAGCTAATGTGTCAGTCCCTGTTCTAACGGTGCCGCCTCAATAGTTGTAGATATACAGTGCGATTCCCGACAGATCTGCCTGGAAATATGGGTCACTCTCCTACCGCTCCCCCACCCAGTAACTGGCTAATCCGACACTGCACCAAACTAGCAGTTTGTTTGTAGTTTCACGTCCTAGCAACATCTAAGTTCATATCAGGACGGGTAGTGACTTCTGACAGTGTTCACTCATGGCAACTGTATAGGGCTGCCACACTGAGGAAGAAGGCCAACAGCAGCAGGACTTGATATCCCACTCACTCACATTATCCTGACACTGAGCCAACCAGTCCTTGCCCTATCCTATTAATACCAAGTGCCTGGCTCGGAAGCAACACGTATCATTTTCTAAGTCATTAGTTTGACTTAACCAGGGTTCACACTCACGAACATATCCGTTCGAATCCCCCAATCTCCCAAAACAGGAAATGCGAAACTCATTCGGGCATACCGTCTGGTCCTCCAAATTGGCGAGGTGCCACAATACAATTGATGATGCACAGTGCTGGAAATTAATACCAGACGGGATGGCCGAAGGATTTAAAGGCTCGCTCGCCTCTGAGTCTGAAGCAGCTGCGCATGGATTCAAAGCCCGAATGAGTCAAACCCAAGGATTTAAACAATGATACTAGGATTGTCGCTACCGAGCATAGCGATTAAGTTGCCATTACTTAACGCGCATATTGGGCGCGGTGGGCGAATCGGTAGAGCTCGGGCATCACTTGCGGAAGGTCGGGAGTTCGGTTCCCGGTCCAGTGAACCCAATGACTTATCAAATTGATACTTGTCACTTCCTAGCCTGGCATTTGGTATTAATAGGATAGGACAAGGACTGGTTAGCTCAGTGTCAGGACAATGTGACTGAGTGGGATATGGGGTCATGGATCCGGCGGCCTGATTTCCCAAGTGGGGCAGCCCTATAAAGTTGCCGTGAGTGTGCAGTGTCAGAAATCGGTGACCGTCCTGATATGACATCCTTAGATGTTGCCAGGAAATAAAACTCCAACAACCTACCAACTCTGCACATTAACAACCACCAACCATCTCATCTCATCTCTCGACAGCTGGCTCTATATAGTATGGCTATTTCTACAATGCATGAGTCAGTCTCTGTGTTTCCCACTGTGTGTCGAACACTGGACCATCATGATATATGTGTGTATATAGCACGTATAATAGGTAATATACAACCGTCAGCTATGCGACATGATAATGGACATGGATGGCGCTGTTTTAAAGGGTTGCACTGCATGCATCACTCTCATTCCAATATTATACCACTATCATACCATTATTGTACCATTATCATACCATTACCATGCAAGTATCATACTATTACCATACACTTACCTACCATTATCATACCAGTATCATATCATAACCATACCATTACCATACCATTACGATAATGTTACCATAACCATACCATTACCCTACCATTGCCATTGCCATTGCCATACCATAATCACACCATTACCATTATATTACCATACCATACCATCACCGTACGATCACCATTCCATTATCATAATACCGTTATCATATGGTTATCATACCATTACCATACCATTACCATGCCATACCAATATCATACCATTATCATATCATTATCATACCATTATCATACAATTAACATACCATTATAATACCATGGAAGGTAACCATGCCAAAAGTAGCCAGATAACACACCACACAGCTACATACAAGCCTATGATATGTAAATAGGAGTAGGCTAGTCTAGTAATAAGAGTAGAAAAAATAAATACATATATACCAAGAAAATCAAAAAAAACTAACATAGGCTATTAACCATACTAACCAATTATCTATCTGCTACTGAAATGCAGGCAAACAAGTACCTTATCAGCAGCCACTGTGTGGTAAGATAACACCAACACTACAACTAGCCAGCATTGAAAACAAGCCTGGGTACCCGGGCTTATATGCTATGGACAGTATAAATACAGCCTCAATAAAAAAAAAATTTAAAGAAATGTTTGAAAGGGCTGCACTGCATGCCCCACTTTCATTCCAATCCGCCCTAAGGAAGGTAGCCATTGCTCTACCATGGTGCTACTTGTTTTTACTTTTACTGTGGGTTGGGCAGACATTCAAGCACCCAGCCAATGATCGGTAAAGTTGAATAGTTCGATGGTTTTGAGTTTCCGTCATTTTGTAGGATAAATATATTAGGTTGATCTCTATAATCTATCTTAGATTTGCTTCAAGTAATTTTGAAGTAATTTAAAACGGCTAACTTTGGAGTTATTTAAAGTGTAATCAAGCAAATTCAATGTTTGCATACTTGCCAAAACTCTGATCCAATCCATAGGTTTCAGCAGTAACAGTAACGGGCTCCAGTAAATTGACTTAGTATGTCTTTCTGTGCAGCAAGGTGTTCTGGGCCCATATTCACGATGCGGTGTTAGCTTACACTCGGTGTGTTTACGCTAACACCACTCCTTGCGTACTGAGTTTTCGCCGCTAACCCAGAAATCCCGGCCAAAACCAGTTTTGGCTCGCTAACACCGCGTCATGCATACGGCCCCTGATGTTCTCTGTGGCAGAGTGGTTAGAGCGTCTGATATTTTTCTAAGTTGGACTCCTAATCTGAAGGTTCGCCGTTCGATTCCCCATGCCCCCCCCCCCAACCGACCTATGCCAATTTGGATTTCCACCGCTGTGTATAACTTCATCATCATCATCATCATCATGCTGTCGGTCGCGATGCGACAAAGACTGCTTTCATTACTTGACTGCTGCTCTCCATTTAGCTCTCTGGTGTGAGAGTTGCGCCCATGAGTCGGTCTTAATGTCTCTCAGCTTCAGATTTCTCTTGATGGTATCCTTGAACCGGAGACGAGGGCGCCCTCTCTTTCTGTAACCAGAAGACAGTTGAGAATAGAGGATCTGCTTTGGTAGCCTGTCTGATGACATCCTCATGAGGTGTCCAGTCCACCGGAGATTCTTTTTGATCAGAAGATCTTCCATAGAGGGCAGCCCCGTCCGTTTGAGTATTACATTTTCATGAAAGCTGCCTGCAAAAGTGTTGAAGTGCTGCTGGCTTTTGCAAGTTACCAGCGGCACTCTCTCGGGGAGCAAATAGAGGTTTCAAACCGGCAAGAACATGTCAAGACAGGCGCAAAACTATTTGTCCCTGCAGTGGCTGGTCGGGAGATGTTGGTAGTTCCATACATCAACTGCTCTTAATGCTGCCACAGTGACATGGTTTTCTGTTTAGGGTTTGCTCCCTTAGCCTTCAGTTCTGTCAAGAACCTGTACCACAAGACAGTGGTTTACAACTCTGCAGGGCAGGGGCGTCAAACTCCCTGAGGTATTGCAATACCTGCATACCCACGCTTACAGCATCACGCTAACTTACAGCATCATCAAAGACCAGTGTGATGCTTTAATTGGACAATACAGCTTTAATAGAACCACGCAAACCATATTAAATGCCCTGTATGCATGATGCGGTGTTAGCTTAGACTTGGTGTGTTTGCGCTAACGCTGCTCCTTGCCTACTGAGTTTTCGCCGCTAACCTAGAAATCCCCGTCAAAACCAGTTTAGGCTCGCTAACACCGCGTCCTGCATACAGGCTGGGGTACTTGCCTTTCCGAAAGCTGTATGTGTATTTATAGGAAACACTCCTGCATACGTATATATATATAGTTAAAATGTAACGGTCCAATCGGGTCTACAGGCGATAATGACCAGACGGTGCTGGCCTAGAGTGCTTGGAGCCCCTGACAGGTGGCGCCATTGTGGCCAATACTGTAACTACACAGGGTGAGTTAGATAGGATAGAGTGAGTATACTATAATATAGGGAACTGAAGATAGATAGTGATAAGACTGTTATCGTATGTAATAATATATGTAGGTGTTGCAATACCTCAGGGAGTTTGATGCCCCTGCCATACAGAGTTGTAAACCACTGCCTTGTGTTACAGGTTCTTGACAGAACCAAAGGCTAAGGGAGCAAACCCCAAACAGAAAACCATGTGACTGTGGCAGCATTAAGGGCGGTTGATGTGTGGAACTCCCAACATCTCCCAACCAGCCACTGCAGGGACAAATAGTTTTACGCCTGTCTGGACATGTTCTTGCCGGTGTGAAACCTCTATTTGCTCCCCAAGCGAGTGCCACTGGTAACTTGCAAAAGCCAGCAGCACTTCAACACTTTTGCAGGCAGCTTTCAGAATCTACCGTGGACTGGACACCTCATCAGGATGTCATCAGACAGGCTACCAAAGCAAATCCTATATTCTCAACTCCCTTCTTGTTACAGAAAGAGAGGGCGCCCTCATCACCGGTTCAAGGATACCATCAAGAGAAACCTGAAGCTGAGAGACATTAAGTCCGACTCATGGACATCACTCTCACAGCAGAAAGCTAAATGGAGAGCGGCAGTCAAGTAATGAAAGCAGTCTTTGTCGCATCGCGACCGACAGCATGATGATGATGATGATGATGAATATATGTAGTGTCCTGCTCCTCTCCCCCCACCCCGCCCCCTGGGTGTGGGGTTGGGGGGGTACCGGAATGCTTCACTAAGCCCTATCCCCATGTTTGCGGCTTTCGCACGCCACTCGCACGGAAGTTTGTGTATTATATATATATATATACATTGTGAATATATATAGGAAACACTCCTGCATTCCTGAACATGTGAACCAAATAACTCCAAGCAAGCATATATATATATATACATATATATATATATATATATATATATTCCGAGCGAGTGGCGTGATACAGCCCCGAACATTGGGGGGTGGGGAGAGAGGGAGGAGGACAGAGTGTAGCATGAAGGTACCCCCCCCCCCCACCCACCCACCCAGGAAGGGGAGGGGTGAGGAGGAGGACACTACAGAGATTATTACATGCGATAAGTATATATATACAGTATATAGAGGTTTTTTGCTTTTGTTTCTTTGTTGTTTTACGTTCTAGCAACATCTAAGGTCATAGCAGGAAGCACTCCTGCATTACTGAACAGGTGAGGAAACTACCTCCCAACAACTAAACCCTCCCCCCCCCCCGCCCTTTCACGCTCCCCCCCACACATACACACAGCCCCCCCCCCTCACACACACTCCCCATTCCCATCCCGCTGCCCCCCCCCCCGACTCCCCCCCCCCCCTCGCCCACACATACCGGCACTACCACTAGTACTAGCTCCATTTATTTGTCACCCAAATTGAGTTCCATTACAGGGCCTTGGAAGGCACCACCATTTCCTGCGACCTTTTCCAGTTGCCCTCGGCTACCCGCCGAACATTCCAGAGCTCCCAGGAGTATAATTGCGAATAGTTCTCGCAGTGTCCGTGACCCCCCCCGCCGGTGCGCCATCTGTTCGGCGCCAGGCTCCTGGTTCCCACGCCACCAGTTTGGATGGATAGACCTATTTCAATGTTTGTAAACATCGTGTATGCGCGCGCAGCTTGGCTGCAGAACGAATGCTCACTGCTACTGAGTTTGCCGGTACGCGCAGTGCAAAACGCTTATTTTATTCAAAATTGATAGAAATGCAGAAGCCTAACCTTATGAATTTAATATAATCTATTTGTTGAATATGTTTTCTATATGTGTACCAAGCGGTTTGTCTCTAGGTGGTGTGGTTCTAGAGATATTTCACTTTTTCTGTAAGAAGATTGTTCACGGCCATTGACAATGCACTGAGTTTGCCGGTACGCGCAGTGCAAAACGTGTATGTTATTCAAAATTCATAGAAATGCAGAACCCTAACCTTATACATCTAACATAATATATTCGCTGAATATGTTTTCTATGTAATTTCCAAGCGGGTTGCTTCTAGGTGGTGTTGTTTTAGAGATATTTGAAGATTGCTCACGGCCATTGACAATGCATTGAAGTTGCCGGTACGCGCAGTGCAAAACGTTAGTTTTATTCGAAATTAATAGAAATGCAGAAGCCTAACCTTATAAATTTAATATAATCTATTCATTGAATGTTTTCTATATGTGTTCCAAGCGGGTTGCTTCTAGGTGGTGTGGTTTTAGAGATATTTCACTTTTTCTGTATGAAGATATTTCAAGATTGCTCACGGCCATTGACAATGCATTGAGTTTGCCGATATGCACATTACAAAACGTCTATTTTATTCAAAATTAATAGAAATGCAGAACCCTAACCATATAAATTTAATATAATCTATTTGTTGAATATGTTTTCTATATGTGTTACAAGCGGATTGCTTCTAGGTGGTGTGGTTTTAGAGATATTTCACTTTTTTTGTATGAAGATTGCTCACGGCCATTGACAATGCATTGAGTTTGCGGTACGTGCAGTACAAAACGTTAGTTTTATTCAAAAATAATAGAAATGCAGAAGCCTAACCTTATAAATTTAATATAATCTATTCATTGCATATGTTTTTGATATGTCTTCCAAGTGGGTTGCTTCTAGGTGGTGTGGCTTTAGAGATATTTCACTTTTTCTGTATGAAGATTGCTCAGTCATTGAGTTTGCAGTGTGACAGACCAAAAGGCGCACGCACTGACCTAGATAGCTATGCTGACGTCATATGAAATAGGTCTATGGAGGTAACTAAATTAACCCTCGGTTCGCTCCTGATATAGTAAGTTCCGTGCACGTTAGCTTCATAGAGCGATGGTTTAGATTTGTGTGGACATGGTGTGCCCATAGTACTAGCCGCGGTAGCCGAAACGGTAGAGCGCAGACTTCCCATGCGGGAGGTTGGGAGTTCAAAACCTGGTCAACAAACACACATGGGTCTATCTATGCAGATTTGTTTGTAGTCATTTCTTTGGGTTTTGTTTTGTTTTGTTGTTGTTGTTTTACGTCCTAGAAACATCTAAGGTCATATCAGGACGGGTACCGACTTGTGACAGTGCGCACTCATGGCGACTTTATAGTGCTGCCCAGCTGGGAGACCAGGCCATGACCTGATATCCCACTCAATCACATTATCCTGACATTGAGCCAACCAGTCCTTGCCCTATCCTAATAATGCCGAGCACCTGGCTAGGAAGGAACAAGTATTAATTTGTAAGTCCTTGGTTTGACTCGACCAGGGTTCGAACCCACGATCCCATTGTAAAATATTCTGATATTTGAGACCTTGGAGGATGAGGAGAACTACTCTATAATAAATTGCAAATGGTCTATATAATGGTAGATGGTATGTAAAACCAAAGCCATATAAGGTATATGTGGTGTTGGTGATCCATTACAAATGAAAGATACAAATTGTATATTAATATAGATAGTGAGAGAGGGTCACTTCTTGACATGAGAGAGGGTCACTTCTTGACAGGTGAGAGAGTCTTTGGAACTCTCCTCAAATACCCCTTCCCCCCCCAAGTGTTATTTACGTATCACTGCACACCAGACACACCAGGGCACTGTAGCCAGACATAACCATGCCTTGGTTACAAGGATATTGAATGTTCATTGGTTGAATAAGAATGCCTGTTGGTGATTGGAGGGATTAATCAGGTGTGTACAGCCATCTTGGATTCTTAAACCTATATATATAATAAACTAAGCAAGCTCCTTCTGGTTCCTTCTGCACACTCGATATCTTGCCTTCCTTCTCTATACTTGGCTGTAGTGATTTAGCCTGCCTACCCAACCACAGCTGCCGGACGTCGACTTTACACCATGGTCTACTAACACGGGAGACGGACACTCTAACTCATTCGGCCATCTGGTCTGATTTCTTTGGGATGCTGTGAGACCGTCATGACTGTGGGGCTGCATCCATCTGTGGAATTGATGTGACACCAGTGACTAATGGCTGGCGCACACCTCCCGTTTACGATTCGCGCACTAAAACTCACGACCCGACCCGACCCGACCCGCTTAAAACTGAAAACGGGCTGATTCATTTTTTGAATCGCGAATCGCAATCGTAATCGGCCCGTTTTAGCCCTAAAACTGAGTTTTTAGTCGCGAATCGCAATCGCTAGGTGTGCGCGGGGAGCGCACACCTAGCGATTTTTGTGCGTGAAATGGGCAGTTTTAGATCGTATACGGTAGGTGGGTGCGCACAAACGGGAGGTGTGCGCCAGCCATTATTGATTTCAATTAGATGGGCGGGGAACGGTGGGTGGGTGTGTAGGTGCCGAATCGATGGGCCACAAAGTCCAAACTCCACCTTAAAGTTACATAGTCCAATGGTTTTGAGTTTCTGACATTTTTCTGAGATAAATATATTAAATTGATCATTATAAGCTACCTTATTTTAGTTTGAAGTAACTTTTAATTGAAATGGCTACCGTTTGAGATATTTGAAATTCAAACATGTGAAAATAATGTTGGCAAGCACGCCAACAAGCTGATACCATAGGCTTCTGCAGTAATAGGTTATATTACATTGGCTTGGTATTCCCTTCTATGTGGCAACAAATCTTTAATAAGTGCATCAGTATCTAAAGCCTGGTACACACCTCCCGTATACGGTTCACATGCTAAAACTGACTGCCTGACGGTACCCGTTACAACCCAACCCGTCCCATTTCCCGACTAAAACTGCCCGATTCATTTTTCGAATCTGATCAAACCTGGCAGACACCTCCCGTTTCGCGATAAAGTTTGAGTTTTAGTGGGTTTCAGTCTTTAGGTGGGTGACCCCCTATCACACCAGAGCCTTCCGATTCGCGACTTAAAACTCAGTTTTAGGTTTTATACGGGAGGTGTGTACCAGGCTTTTGTAGAATCAAATCTAGATAATTGTTTTGATTTTGAAAATTTGATGCTTCATCGGACTATGCAGCTTTAACCTCCACCCACCCTCTCTTCACCACCCAGCCCCCACTGCCAACCCACTTACCATCCCCAGCCCCATCACTCCCCACAACCATGCCCCCTCACCCCCATCAACCCCGCCCCCATCCCACTCCTCACCCCATCAGTCCTCACCCCATCACTCCTCAGCCCCTCCACTCCCCACAACCATGCCCCCTCACCCCCATCAACCACGCCCCCACCCACTCCTCACCCCCATCACTCCCCGCCCTCATCACTCCCCACCTCCATCCCACTCCTCACCCCATAACTCCTCACCCCCATCACTCCTCACCCCATCACTCCTCACCCTATCACTCCCCATCCCATCCAATCCTCACCCCATCACTCCTCACCCCCATCACTCCTCACCAGCCCATCACTCCTCACCCTCATCAACCCCACCCCCATCCCACTCCTCCACCCCATCACTCCCTCTTCCCATCCCACTTTCCTCTTCCCATCACTTCTCACCCCACACTCTCACGCCCCCTAACTCCCACCTCCATCCTAACTCCCACCCCCATCACTCCCCACCCAAATCACCCCCATCGCATCCACTCCTCACCCCCACCCATCACTCCTCCCCATCTCATCCCCACCCCGCTCCCACTTCTCTCTCCCATCACTCCTCACCCCCACTACTCTTTTACCACCATCACTCCCCACCCCCATCACTCCCCCTCCATCCCACTCCTCACCCCATCCCACTCCTCAACCCCATCACTCCTCACACCCCATCACTCCTCACCCCATCACTCCTCACCACCCATCACTTCTTCCACCCCTATCACTCCCCATCCCATCCCACTCCTCACCCCCATCACTCCGCACCTCCATCCCACTCCTCACCCTCATAACTCCTTACCACCATCACTGCTCACCCCTATCACTCCCCACCTCCATCCCACTCCTCATCCCCTTCACTCCTCAACCCCATCCCACTCCTCACCACCCAGTCCCACCACTCCCCACCCCAACCCCATCACTCCCCGACCCCATCCCACTCCCCCCCAACCCCCTCCCCACCCCTAACCCACATATCATCCCAAATCTCATCACGCCTCATCCCACTCCCCAAGCACATCACCCCTACCCGCATCCTGATTGACCTTAAATGTCCGATGTTTTTAAAACTTTTTTTTGAATTGTTATCTTATTTGTTTTAGATAAATATATCAGGTTGACCATAATAACCTACTATTCATTAGTCTGGAGTAATTTCAACGAAAAGTCACTAACTTTGTGTGGTGTTCTCTGTAGTAGAGTGGTTAGAGTGTCTGACTTTTTTCTAGGTCGGACTCCTAATCTGAAGGTCGGTGGATCGATTCCCCATGCCCCCACCTCTGCCAATTTGGATGTCCACCGCTGTGTATAACTTACAGCGTCATCAAAGGCCAGTTGCTCTCATACCATGTCTATGTGGTGTGGGAGGTTAAAAATCCCTTGGGTCGGTAAAAGTGTAGGCTCGGGCTTTCTATCAACAAACTGTCTAATGGTGAAAACAAGCCTATTCAGGCTTATCCATGATAGGCAGTATAAATCTTTAAAAAAAAAAAAAACTAACTTTGGAGGTATTTGAACTGAAAGAACCCAAAATAATGTTGACAAGCATGACAAAGACGCGATGTGGGCTGACCTACAAAATGTATTAATGCCACTAGTTAATGCACTTGTTCTTGGAATTGGGTCAAAACAAATGAGAGGTCACAAGATTAGCGTACTTTATGAGCAGCCTTCCTGGTGTTGGGTCTCCCTGAAGTATCACATGAAAGTATCACATTTTGCAAATCAAAGCACTGACCTAGATTTGATTCTACATATCTAACTTAGACACAGGTGCATTTAGTAAAGCCCCAGTCACACCTACCCGGATCAGAGGCCGGACGACCCCCGGACCGTCATCCGGGGTGGTCCGTGGCAATCCGGGGTGATCCGTGGCTCGTCCGTGGCTTGTCCGGCGTGATCCGTGGCTGGTCCATGGTCCGCCCCGGATGTTTTAAAATGTTTAAAACATATGGGGCGGTCCAGGGCGTTTTGTAATATGGGATCGATCCGGCATGATCAGGGGGTGGTCCAGATAGTCGGAGGTGGACCAGGGGTGAACTGGGGCCAGTTCGGGCTGTCCGGGGGTGATCCGGGGGTGGTCCGGGGGTGGTCTGGGGCTGGTTCGCCCCGGATGAGCCATGTTTCAGCTACGGTTTAACCCGGACCACCCCCAGACTTTCCCAGACAACCCCCGGCATAGCCAGGGACCACTCCCGGAGTGCCCGGATAAGACCCGGATGCCCTGGAGTAGCCTGGATCACCACGGAATAGCCACGGACCGGCCAGGACTGCCCAGTTTACCCCGGATGATTCATCCGGGACTAGTTTGTGGCTGAACTGGGGAGTCCAAGCGTGGTCCGGGGTGGTCCGGGGTGATCCGGCTTCTGGTCCGGGGCTCATCCAGGAAGGTGTGACTGCGGGGCAAAAAATGACGAAAACAGCGATTTTATCCTGGGTGGTACGGGACGGTCCGGATGACTGGTCCGGGGGTGGTCCGGCTCAAAATCCGGGGCTCGTCCGGGTAGCTGTGACTGGGGTTTAAGCATTTGTTGCTACATAGAACAGCATAGAACAGCATAATAAGTCAATTTACTAGAACTTATTACTGAAGCCTTTGGGGTCAGAGTTTTGGCATGCTTGCCAACATTAATTTGCCATGTTTGCACTTCAAATATCTCAAAAGTTAGCCATGTAAAATAAAAGTGACTTTAAGCTAAAGTAAGAGAGATTAAATGACCAACCTTAGATAATTATCTCAGACAATAACAACAACTCAAAACCTTTAAAGTAGATGGACCAAAGGATGCCCTCATAGATTCACTCATTACTCATTCAATCCCGGCCAACATTATTAGTGGATGCACCAATATCTAAGCTGGATGGAGATGTCCAAATCTAGGCAAGTTCTTTAGTTTTTTTTTAAATATAATGCATTCATCGGAATATGTCACTTTTATGGTATATGATAGCTACAACTAGACACTCTCCTATCATCTGCTTTGACAAATAACTGTCAAACGCTTCAGTAAACACTGGCTGAAATCCAGTGTACTGTTTCACTGAATGTCACTAATTTTCACTAAAAGTGCAGGCTCATATGCATGTGAGAACAGACGACAGAAAACAATAGCAAGAATCGTTCGGGGGAAAAACCAAAGAAATGGTGGCAAATATCTGAGGGTATACTCCTGGTGCTAAATGCATGAAGGCACAACTTGGTAACTTAAAGCTGCATAGTCCGATAAAAGCATCAAATTTTCAAAACAAAGCTATTACCGAGATGTTATCCTACATCTCTAACTTAGACACCGCTGCACTTATTAACCATTTGTTGCCACATAGAAGGGAATGCTGAGTCAATATAATAGTATATGTTACTACACTGACGCCCATGGGTTTTGGTTGGAGTTTTACAGCCTGGCAACACCAAAGGTTATATCAGGATGGGTATCAACTTATGACAGTGCACACTCATGGTAACTTTATAATGCTGCCCCACTGGGAAATCAAGCCATCGGCACCATGATCCGTTATCCCACTCAGTAACATTATCCTAATACTGACCTAGCTGGTCCTTGCCCTATCCTATTAATGCTGAGCAACATGCTAGGAAGTGACAAGTATCAATTTTATAAGTCATTGGTTTGATTCAACTGGGAACCAAAGTCCTGACTTTCCGCCCGCGAGTCCCATGCTCTACAGATTAAGTCACAGTGCCTGGTGGCTTCCTGATAGGTGATGAGTTGTAGAAATCCATGAAGGCTTGTCGACACTGTTGAACATTGACCCACATTTTTTTTATTTAATTTTTTTTATTGAGGCTGTATTTATACTGTCCATAGCATATAAGCCTGGGTATTCAGGCTTGTTTTCAATGCTGGCCAGCTGTAGTGTTGGTGTTATCTTATCACACAGTAGCTGCTGATAAGGTATTTGATTGCCTGTATTATATGTGCTTTATTTTTTCTACTCTTATTACTAGACTAGCCTACTCATATTTACATATCATAGGCTTGTACATAGCTGTGTGGTGTGCTATCTGGCTGCTTTTGGCATGGTTACCTTCCATTGGGCGTCTCGCTGGTGGGCCGTGACATATCACCTGCCCCTTTGCAGTGCAGCTTAGTTGTTGGTTCCTATTTGCTTAACCAACATGGACGCTTGCTGTCCCATTGGTTTAAATTAAATTAAATTAATTATACCCTCCTAGTATGTGATAGTCGTTAGAATTCACCCTTCTGCCCTAGGTTTCGCCTACAACTTTCACGAACATATAAATAAAAGAGAACTTCATGAAAGTAAAATTGTATTTAAATGGGTTTAGCCCATGGAAAGTCCAAACGAAATCGTAGATAAAAGATTCAACCCTACTCTGAGTAGGGGTCGAAGGGGAACAAAGGGCTTGTTTTATTTAACGACCCCTCTAGAGCACATTGACCTAAAGGCCCTGTCACATTACGGCGTATGGCGGGAGCGTATTGAAAACCTACGTAGGTCCTGCGCGTGCCGGCATATGATGACATTTGGTGACCTTTCGGGTGGTTTTGAGCGTATGTGGAACCTACGAGGAGCATACGAGGAGCGTATGAGGAGCGTATGGGAGCGTTGCTGTGACATTTTTTGACAGTATGGGCCATACGCCCTCATAGGTCGAGTTTTTTTGAGCATGCACAAAAAAATTTGGACGGACGGATTTATGAAAGCGTATGGCGGCGTATGCCTCATACGCTTCACATAAGCCGGCATCTGGCGGCATCTGGCGGCGTATGAGTAGCGTATGAGTAGCGTATGCGTAGCGTATGAGTAGCGTATACGGCGTATGCCGACGTATATGACGTAACGCGCCTACGCCGCCATACGCTCCCGCAAAAAACCCTAATGTGACAGCCCCTTTAGATGTGTGCGTTGTCAACAGTCGGTAGAAGTCGTGATGTGACGTTAGATGTTGCCAGGACTTAAAACCCCAACCACCAATTTGGCCAGTGTGTCAAAGATTCCGATGTACGGCAGGGGGGGGGGGGGTGCTATTATGTGAGGTGTTCTTCATATACCTAGCCAAGTGAGCTTGTATGTGTATGTATGTATATGTATATAATATATGTATTGGTTGGGCTATAACTGAGTTCATGTGGATGACATAGTGAGTGCTGGCAGATTGAATGCAGTGCCACTCAGGACATGGGCCTTCTGCCTGAGTAGGGGTCAACCCAATCCAGTAGGGGTCAACACAATCAGGCTGTGAGGAGCAACCAGAGCAGTCTTGGTGCTGACCAGGCAGCCACTGATGGTGGGCAGACTACCCATTGCCATCGGAACTAGAAATGCTGTTCTCCTATTGGGTGATGGTGGTGGTGTGACACTCTACCAGGAAACCTATGTACTATAAAATAAAGATAGAAGGCTTGCCTTCACTTACTCCCTTCATTCTTACTTTATCTTTCTTCTTGTCTGTATCGTATTTCCATACAGCCTATCACAAGTCTTAATATTTTCTTTGAAAAATCAATAATAATAAATATTTGGAGGTGGCCCAGTAGGGATGCTAAACAAGTATTTGTTTGTATCTGGCCTTAGGCCGATGGCTTCTTCGAACACTGTCACGCCTCTGTGGCCTCATTTAGGATCTATTTATGTGAGCGCGCCAACTCCGGCTCAATTAGTGGTTAACAGCGGCTAATATTTCCCACAGGGCTAACCCTATCCACTGGCACCAGATCAACTTCAACCAAAGTACTATCTTGCTTCAAGTTGGTAAAACCCATTCCCTGTAGGCATCGCTATGTTGCCATAGCAACCGCATTAACAAATATGTACATGTTGCGCATACTGATTGATTTTGATGGTTGGTTGGTTGTTGGAGTTTTACATCCTGGCAAAATCTAAGGTCATACCAGGACAGGTACAGATCTGTGATAGTGCACACTCATGGTGCTGTTTTAGTGCTGCCCCACTGGGAGACCAGGCTGCCAGCACCATGATCCTGATATCCCACTCAGCCACATTATCCTGACACTGAGCCGACCAGTCCTTGCCCTATCGTAATAATGTCGAGCACCTGGCTAGGAAGCAACAAGTATACAATTTGGAGTCAGTAGTTTGACTCGACCAGGGTTGGAACCTATCGGTTCGAATCACACGATCTCCAAAAATGGGAGACGGTTGTACAACTTCAATTTATGCGGCCATCCCGTCCGATCACTTCCAGCAGGGTACTACTATCTTGCTTAGAGTTGGTAAAACACATGTTACTGTCGCATAAGCTGATTGTTTTGATATTTTGTCAGGATGGCCGAATTAGTTAGAGCGTCCATCTCCCGTGTTGGTAGACCGTGGGATCGAACCCTGGTCGATTCAAACCAATGACTTAAAAATGTATACTTGTTGCTTCCTAGCCAGGCCCTTGGCATTATTAGGATAGGGCAAGGACTGGTTGGTTCAGTGTCAGGATAATGTGACTCTAGTGGGATATCAGGTCATGGTGCTGGTGGCCTGGTCTCCCAGTGGGGCAGCACTATAAAGGTGCCATGAGTGCGCACTGTCACAAGTCGGTACCCATCCTGATATGACCTTAGATGTTACTAGGGTGTAAAACAACAACAAACAAACAACAGGATATTTGGAGGAACGCTATATTGTACTTTAGTTTGTGTCGGGGGAAATTGTGTATTATTAAACTGGCTAAATATTTTAAGCGAAAGCATGCAAAGTAACTTATGTAAACAAAAAGGCTGAACATCACAGGCTTGTATAAAGTGCAGTAGTGATTGGTACCATTGTAGATGTGCCAAGTAGATAAGAGTGTGAGTAGGGAGATCTCCATCACACGCTAATTGTAAATAGCGAGAAATAGTGTGGCTGAAGGGGGGAGGGTGCGGGAGGGGCGTTGCGCCGCCCCACCAGGGACAATTTTGAAGGCGAAAAAAAAGTGAATCAATATTGTGCATTCTGTGTACCAAATATTCAGTAGAAAAACTAGCTAAAATGATTATTTGGTGAAAGATTACAAATTAAAAGTGGGACATCAGGAGAGTTGTTTTATTTAGCTATCTTTCCAGGAGATCTCCCGCAAAATCGGACTACTTGGCAATATGCCATTGCTGGACATTGTTATTAGGCATCTCAGTTGCATATAGTGCACTAGGTTGCATTTTCAGCTTACACAGCAGTGTTTGGAGTTGATACAAATCGGTAACCATGGTAATCCCCACCAATTTATCAATAATTGGATCGCCGAATCTGAAACTTGATACCACCTGGGCGACTAATTGGTAGGTAGTAGTAGTCTCCATGTCAAGTGTTGTCGTAAATAACTTGGGTAGTTAGCTTGATTAGAGTTCGCAAGGTGACATCCTCATGAGGTGTCCAGTCCACTAGAGATTCTTTTTAATCAGAAGATCTTCCATAGAGGGCATCCCCGTCCGTTCGTGTATTTCCTTATTTTCACTTTGTCCTTCCCGGTTAGCCTCATGATTGAACGCAAATGTCGCATCATGAAGGCATGCAGCTTTTTCACCTGTTGTCTGTACACTGTCCAGGCCTCAGCTCCATATAGTAGGGTGGATAGCACGATTGCACAGTAGATCTTGCCTTTGACCTGCATGGACACATGGTAGTTGTTCCAGAGTCTCTCAAGAATAATAAATGCTCGCTGTCAATATACAATTCTAAACCGAAAATCCGTATATTTTTACAACATGTCCGAAACCAAAACACTTCCCAATATTTGACTGTAGGCTCGAAGGGGATACCAAACCAATTTAATATGTATAACTAGTTATTCATACAATAAGGTTTCAGAATGTTTACATGCTTGGTAAAACTAATTTGGCATGTTTTCACTTCAAATATTTCCAAAGTTAGTAAAAAATAACTTGCTTCAAAATAAAGTAAACTAAACTATAATAACCAATCCAATATATTTATCTCAGCGAATGGCAACTATAATGTGATACTTATTTCTTATTCGTTTAGAAGTACAACAGCAATAAACATATCCCTTGCATGAAATTGAAAACCCAGCTTTTTTACAATGTGCTATTATATTTGGCCTCTAGTTTTCTCCTGGCTCATAATAATTGGTACTGTAGTAGTCTGCACTGACCTCTCAGGCAAGAAACCCCATAGACAGGTAGGCGTGAGTAGTGTGGTGATATCAGGGAGCCTAGGTGGTGTAATGGTTAGCACACTGGCCCGGAATGCAAAGATATGTGGGTTCGAGTCCCGCTCTAGGCGCAATATGTCCCATATTCTTCACCCCCCCCCCACGACAGAACTATCAAATGCATTCATTTGGAAGTGTTCCTCATAACACAAGTTCTAACCCTGCAGACTCTTGGCCCGTGGATAGGGTAGTTGTAAAAATCCTGAATTGTTCGGGGGGTTTGTTTCTTGGGTCGTAATCGATTAGCACGACCCGAGTGACTCAGGTCACCCGAGTCGTCAGAATTTCAAATCGAACACTGCGAGTAGAGTCGACAAATACACGTGCCGTGTGCAAAATGATCCGACCCCAGTAACCCACCTCGTAGCTGGGGTTGGCTACGAGCGATGACATCACATTTGCGCTGGTACCAACCTGCAGGATAACAGCTACCAGTACCAGTCATACATGTTTTTTTTTAAAGAATAACTTAGATTAATGAAATGGAAATATAGCTAAACTAGGCCATCATAAAATACTTTAAATCCTATTTTGCTGTAGTTTTATCGGTTATTAAAAAAAGAAATCATTTTTTCCAGCCGAGCGCGGAGAAGTGTATTCGATTATTCGACCCGAGTCTGTAGGATGTCCGCATGTGGCAAAAAGTGGCTCGGGTGACCCGAGTTGATTAATCGATTACGCCCCTGGTGTGTCTTTTATTGTGTCCATGTGAACGAGGTAGACATTACTTAGAACCTCATGAAATGTCAGCCACGATCGATTGTAGTAAATTAGACCACAAGAAAGCAAACAAGACAGAACAGAGCTCTTCGTTACTTCAGCTTTTAAAAGTCAAACCGATGGTCGTCAACTGTGGTGAGCGACCTTTGTAGGAAGATGCTGTTTCATCTTTTGCCTTCGCTCCAGACCCGGTGGCCGAATCGGTAGAGTCCAGATCTCCCGTGCGGAAGGTCGAGAGATCAAGTCCCGGTCAAGTCGAACTAATGACTTACAAATTTGATATTTATTGCTTCCTAGCTAGGTGCTCGGTATTATTAGGATAGGGCATAGACTGGTTGTCTCGGTGTCAGGATAATGTGACTGAGTGGGATATTACTAGGTCATGGTGCAGGTGGTCTGGTCTCCAAGAGGGGCAGCACAATAAAGTCACCATGAGTGTACACTGTCACATTAGGAAATCAGGCTGCCAGCACCATGACCTGATATCCCATTCAGTTACATTATCCTGACACTGAGCTAACTGGTCCTTGCCCTATCGTATTAATGCCGAGCACCAGGCTATGAAACGAAAACTTTCAATTTGATATGTCCTATGTTTGACTCGACTGGGAACCGAACTCCCGATTTCCGCACGTGAGGCCCGCGCTCTACCGATTCGTCTACCGCGCCCGGTTTTAATGGAGGGAAAGATCATAATCCTTTCTAGGTGTAAAAGCTAAGGCTCGAATCTGTGGCTGTGTAGGCAGGCTATGGTGAAATCAATACAGACAAACAGAAAGGAATAGTATAAAGCCACATAGACAGTGTGACGTGGACATTGCTAAGCCCTCTGGTTTATTATTTATATGGTTACATGGGTTCATAGTAGAGTATCACCCCACCACTTTCCCCCCATGGGAATCAAGCATTCTTGGCCCTACCAATAGGGATCCAGTATTCCTGGTCCCCATGGCTACCAGTGGTCTGCCCACCAGCACCAAGCTGTATGGCCCCATCGCCACTACCAACCTTGACCTTTGAGTGTGGTGATCCCTATGCGAGCAGAGGGGGTAGGCCCTGAGTGCACTCACACCCAGACCTGCCAGCACGACTATGTCTATTTACATCCCACTCAGGCACCACCAACCCATACATATATAATATATACATACATGCGACTGGTCACGTACACTGATCAGTAATAGAACATTTGCATTCCCCGCTATGCCGTATATCGGAATATTTTACCTAGGCGCAGATATTATGTGTTTCAATCTGTTAGATTTCAGCGGACACACCTGATTGGCTTCGTTTTGGGATAGAAGAGAATTCTATAGCGATTGATCCTGATGGTTGCCATTAGGCCAAAGCCTATTCCTGTCATTTGCGTCAGTGTACTGGGCGCGGTAGCCGAATCGGTAGAGCGCAGGCCTCCCGTGTGGGAGATCGGGAGATCGGGAGTTCAATTCTTAATGACTTATAAAATTGATACTTGTCGCTTCCTAGCTTGGTGCTCGGCATTGATATGATAGGGTAAGCACCTGTTAGCTCATGTGTCAGGATAATGTGACTGAGTGGGATAATGAGACTGAGTGGAATTTGTGCTGGTGGGTCATTAAACAAACAAACAAAGAGTGTGATAACGGGTCATGGTGCTGGCGGCCTGATTTTCCAGTGTGGGCAGTGCTATAGTTGCCATGAATGTGCACTGTCACAAGTCGGTACCCATCCTGATATTACCTTAGATGTTGCCATGATGTAAAACTCCAACAAACAAAAGCTGTCAGGGTACGATAACAAAACAGTAATTGACCCCGGAGCTATCGTAATGACAAAGACACGGATCTCTTATCGTAATTGCCGATCTAAAAATGGCACCAACAACCCACGGTTCCACACAGCACATAGACATTGCTAAGCCACAATTTGCATCCAGCTTAGAATTTAATTAGCGGAGGAAGTTATCTAAAAATAATACCATTCAGTTAATTCCGGAGGAAAGCAATGAGAGACGAACAGATTGCGGTAATTCTAGTCGCATAGCTTCCGTAATTGTAATTAATTGTGATGGTGATAACAAGAACACGGATTAAAATAATATTATTACTAGTAATCAATCATTTAAAGTCTAATTCAATATGTTCAGTGAAAAGAACACAAGATATTAGCAGATTGGGGGATTAGCTAGTATAAGTGGTAGATAATGGGGCATGGTTAGAACATAAATGAGCCTGTCTCAAAAGGTACTAGCTCTTCGTTTTTTTGTCCATTGTAATGATTGACATAAAACAGCACAGAAACGGTTACACTGAAAACAGAAGGACATTTGCTTCAAATCAATATGTATTCTATTCAGATTATGAAACACCATATAAAAAGCAAATCAATTTATCCTGAGCAAATGCATAAGTAGATAGTGTGTTGATCGCTACTATGGACAAAGTTTTGTCGCATATTGCTTAGCACCTTTTGAGACAGTCTCAAATGTCTATATGACGTATTATAAATGGTATTGTTGTATGTATTCTCTTTTATATCAGATGTGTTAATTCCATTATTCACGCACGTTTAACCCATGCAGAAAGAATATTAGTATCATGTGTACGGACAGAACATTAATCTGTCTAGAGCTTGTAAGTCATGCTGCATGATAATCTATTTAACAATTATTCTTAATGATTTAATTCTCTCTCAATCTGCTCATCAATAAATGTTCAACTCATGGAGCCATAACATTGGTGCATTGAAGAAATTTTGTATTTTTAATTATTTAAAATTATTTAATCCCCTAACTAACTACACATCTACACATCAATAATTATTGCACTCATGGAGTCATTAAATTAGTGAGTTAGAGACAATTGACAATTTAATTTATTTCAAATTATTTAATCCCCTCTTGAATCTGTTCATCTATAGATGTTCAGTTCATGCAGATTGATTGATTGATTGATTGATTGGTGGTTGCTTTACGCCGTGTCGGCAGCATAGGCCATATTCACGGCGAGAAATGTTTGGTTTTTGTTCAAACCATCGCGTTTACATGTAAAAGCAGACAATCAATTATGTGCCACTAGACACTCACTAAATTAGGAAGCTAACACTCATATGTTTGTCATCAAGGGAAACAAATTCCCATACAAAAAGACAAGTTTTATTAATAATTGATAGAATCTATTTAGTAAACTATATGAGGTGGTACAGTCCAGCTGCCCTCAAAAAGGCTAAAATGTTTTCCTGTTTTACCTTAGTAAAAAGGCCATGCATACTGTCTGCAGTGTAGAACTTTTGGCGCAGGGCCAACAAATCAACACAACTTAGTAAAATGTGTTTGAGTGTCAGCGGGTACTGATACCCAATACATTCAGGGGGAGATTCCCCCTTTAGCAGAAAAGCATGTGTAAGCCACGAGTGACCAATACGGCAGCGGCTAAGGACCACTTGGTCCCGCCGACCTCCCGCATGAGTCTGTGGTGGCTCGGGCTTCTGCAGTGAAAATCGAGCTCTGATCGGGCAAACGTACGCCAAATTTTTCCTGTCAGCAGACTGCTGCAGCAGCTACCCGGCTTTGGTCTTTCGAACCATCAGTGTATATGGAGCGGTAGTCTGCAAACTGGCCTTGAATCTCTGCATGCACTCCTTGGTACTCGAGTGGATGTGTCCCAGACTTCCTCAGTTCCGTGAGTCGGAGGATAACCGATGGCTTTCTCAACGACCAAGGGGGATGTTCTGGGACTTTGGCATCCTCCAACACGTCCAAATACATGACCAAGGCCTCCAAATGAGGTTTCATTCGGAGTCTCAGTGGCCGGATGTAATTCGGCCTGGCTTCATACCTGGATTTGTCATGTTGCTTGAATAGACAATTGTGTGCAGTATTCAATGCATTAGTTTTTATCTTGACTACATATTGCATGGCCAGTTTGATTCTCCTGTTGTTAAGTGATGGTTCATTGGCTTTGACGTAGAGGCTCTGAACCAGAGAGGTGCGGAAGGCCCCAAGGGCCAGGCGAAGTCCCTGGTGGTGGATCATGTCTAGCAGCCCAATATATGATTTCCTTGCGGAACCATATAATATGCTGCCGTAATCCACTGGTGACCGAACCAAGGTTCTGTACACGGAGAGCAGAACATCTCTGTCCGCTCCCCACTCTGAGCTGGCCAGCACCCTCAGAATATCTAGCGCTTTCAGGCATCTTGTTTTCAGGTACTTTATATGTGGCACAAAAGACAGTTTTGCATCAAGAATGAGGCCCAGAAAGTTGGTTTGCTCAACGACTTTAATGGGATCCCCATCCAGGGTCAGCTCCGGTTCTGCATGCATTCTACGCAGCTTGCAGAAGTGCATGCACACTGTTTTGGTCCATGATGCCATGCTGCTATGTTGTGTCATAGGCTTTTTCAAAGTCGAAAAAGACAGTCACAACGTGATCCTTCTTAAGGAAAGCATCTCTTATGAAGGTCTCCATGCGCGCCAAATTGTCGAGGATGCTGCGGCCCTGTCTGAAGCCACATTGAAGGTTGGACAGGTGGTGTCCTGACTCCAGTAGCCAGACAAGGCGGTTGTTTACCATGCCCTCCATGGTTTTACTGATGCAGCTTGTGAGGGCTATGGGACGGTAGTTGTTGGCTTCACTCTGGTCTTTACCAGGTTTGGGAATAGGTATTACTGTCGCCTCCTGCCAAGAGGGCGGGACGACACCTGACTCCCAGATGTTGTTGAAGAGTTGAAGCAACAGTCTCAGTGCATGTTCAGAGAGATGTTTAAAAAATTCATAATGAATTCCATCAGATCCAACTGCTGTGTCATGCAAGCTTTCCAAAGAACACCTCAACTCACCCATACTGAATGGGGAGTTGTCATGCTCCTCGCCATCGGAGGAAAAGTCCAAGAGCTTTTGCTCTTGGCGTTCCTTGACGGCCCGAAAGCCCGGGAGGCAGTTTGCCAAAAACGAGTTTCCAGCAAAGGTGCGAGCCAGTTCTTCACTTATTTCGTTGAGTGAAATGAGAATGGTGCCGTTGTGTTTCAAGTGCTGGTTCAAGTGTGGCTCATGCAGACATTGTAATAGTAAGTAGATCAGAATCACTAGTATCTACATTGTGTATCTTTTTCTTTGTTTTTTTGAAGATGTATACTGCCTATCATGGATACGTCTGAATAGACTTGTTTTCAACATTAGAGAGTTTGTCAATAGAAAGCCCGATCCGACACTTTTACCGACCCAAGGGATTGTTAACATCCCACACCACATAGACATGCTATGAGAGCAACCAGCCTTTGATGACACTTTATGTTATACACAGCAGTGGAAATCTAAATTGGCAGAGGTCGTGAGGAGGGCATGGGGAATTGAACCACCGACCTTCAGATTAGGAGTCAGACCTAGAAAAAAGTCAGACCCTCTAACCACTCCTACACAGAGAATACCACTTCTTTCTTCCAGTCACGGGGTTCGGGGGGCATAACCAGAATTATGGTACCGACGACCTGATTACCCAGTGGGGCAGCACTATAAAATCACCATGAATGTGCACTGTCACAAGTCGGTACCTATCCTGATATGACCTTAGATGTGGCCAGGACATAAAACTCCTGCAACCAACCAACCAATGATTAAGTAATAGACCAAATATACCCATGCAATAAGTGGAAGAAGGAAGACCACTTGCGCAAAATTTCTTTTTGTTGGTAAAGTGTTTATTCATCTGAATATGACATTTGACAGCACCGCAGCACTGCTCTTCCAGCCATTTTACAATTGGAAATTGACAGTCTATATAATATAAGTTTGATCAGTGCTGTATTAGTTACAGCACCGATCATGTAGAATTAAGGGAGTGGCTCCGGCTGTATAATGCACCGCACCAGTCACTGTGGTTCATGCAAATGGGAATGTCAGCGCTGCAATCCGAATATTGGGATAAATATTGGAGTCACACCTTCAAACGGGTAAATCTTTACATTCCTGTATTTGTGTCCATTGCTCCATAACCATCTCCATCTTCACAACCAATGTGGAATTAGTGAGATTTCGAATTAGCTTCAGGTAAATTAAAAACATTTTAATTACATTAATGGATTGGCGTTTACAGGGATTTGCGCCTGAGCTCTTCATATATACATCCGAAATATCAAAATATATATGTATATATTCATATTTCAAATTTAGATAAGAGTTGATTTAGGTTAGAAATCTAGATCTAGATAATCGAGATTTCTTTTTCTACACTCAAAAGAATGAACAGCATAAATAAATATTCAAAGCTGGCCATGATGTTGTCTTGGCTTCCAGATTTGTAGAAGTTGTCATTAATGTAATTACAGGGCTGCTAAATAATAACCCTATAGAACAAATCTCAGAAAGCTGGGTTGTGGACATAACTACATGAAGTTACAATCTAATATGCAAGATATATTGTTCCAATACTTATATGTCATAGCCCGCTATTTACAGTCTGAAGCATTTATGAAATCGAGTAGATTAATAGACTTTAATAGTCAATTCCAGAGCGATAAGTGAAGTAGTTTGACCTGACCTATCAGGCATAGACATAGACAGCTAGGATGGGATAGGGTGATTGCATCAGGAAACACATATGGTGTAATGGATAGAATACTAACGAAATAGCGAAATAGCGAATGGTAGACAGGAAGTGTGAACACTTATTTGTCTCATTTTTGCTTGAGTGCAAGTAAATATGCAACACAAGGAATAATTAGTAGCATGTGGTGAATAGGGGCTCAAATTTCCCTGGATCATCAGCCCATGCTTTTTCTAATCTGTTCTTGAATAAATTTATTGACTCGGCATCAATAAGATTTTGTGGGAGACTGTTCCATATATTTATGATCCTGTTTGAGAAACTGTGTTGCCTTAACTTTGAAATAGCTCTGTGTTTTACTAGTTTGAGAGTATGGCCCTGACTGCCTTCTCTTTTATTCAAGGTGAAAAATTGGTTCATATCTATTTTATCAAAACCTTTCATAATTTTAAATACATCAATTATGTCACTTCTTTTCCTTCTGTAGGAAAGGGTAGAAGTTTCAATTCTCTAAGCTGTTGTTCATAGGGTAAGTCCTTTATAACTGCAACTTTTCGATCTCCAGAATATCTTTCTGAAAAATTGGGCTCCAAATTTGTGGACAGTATTCGAAAATTGGCCTAACAAGAGACTTAAATAGAATGAGAAAATTGTTCTTGTTGAGGCGATGGAAAGTTCTTTTAATTATTCCTACTCTGGTTAGCATTTGAGATGATAGTCCTCATGTGTTTCTGAAAGGAGAGTTGGGAGTCGAAGGTTACGCCCAAATCCTTTTCATAGCTGTCTTGTTGCAGGACAGTGTTCTTCATATTATAGGCATAATGAGGATTATTATTCCTGTAATGAATAATTTTGCACTTCTTTTCATTGAAGGGCAATTGCCATTTCTCGGACCATTGTGCGAGTTTCAGAATATCCTCCATCTCTTACATCTTTTATGGCTCGAAAGACTTTTGTGTCATCCGCAAATATTTTTAGGTTTGATGAGACAACTCTGGAATTGTCCATATTGCTTAGGCAATGTGGGTAATTCGGGACCGAGTCGGAGCTGACCCAACCTATCCCTCCCGATTCATCCTACACCTCCCCCCGTTCCCCCTTTTATTCATAGGCGCCCCATTTAACTCCGGGTGGCAACACCGGAATGCGCTGGAGGCATCACCTGTACCCGGCGACCCCACTCTGACATCACCTCTGACGCCCCCACCACCCCATCGGCACTTCTCCTCCAGACGCCGGTCCAGCACGACCTCCGCCACTTTTCTCACCACCCACCTGTCCCTACTTTAAGACCTCCAACCATAAGGGTTGAGGTCCGGGTCATGCAGAGACTTAAACCTATTGTCCTATTGATCCTTCCTATTGACTGACCCACTTCCCTCATGCTATGATCTACCTTATTGTTCTAATTGACTCGCCTATTGACTATACCCATTGTCCTACTTTCTCCTATTGAAGCATTTGACCTATTGATTCTCTAAATTGACCGACTTGTACTTATTGACTGCTTAACCTAACCTTGTTGATTAAGACATTGACCTATTGATTCTCAAACTTGCCCTATTTGTCCTCATTGAATGCATTGATCTACTTGTTATTGACTCATATCCTCACTGTTCATGCTTAATGACCTCATGATCAACTATACCATACCCCCTCACTGTCTTCCTCCTCCTTCAGTAATAAAATTCCATACTACAGCTCCCTCTCGAGTCCTGAATTACAGGAAGTGTTGGTGTGAATCCTGCTCAAGGTGGAATATTTCCCATTGTTATTTTCCTCATGAAAATACTGATAGTAATAATAATAATATTAACATACTACTGCACGCAAGGTACCAGCCGTGATCTTGACCCAGTATGCTGGTCACCAGTCACACAACATTTGGTTATTTATTGGGGGTTATATGTCCTAGAAACAATCATATAAGAACTGGTACCAACTTGCGACAGTGCGCACTCATGCTGACTTCATAATACTTGCCTCACTGGGTGATCAGCCTGCCAACACCAACACCTGATATCCCACTCAGTCACATTATCCTGATACTGAACTACCTAGACCTTGCCCTATCCTTAGTTTTTGTTTGTTTGTTTGTTGTTGTTTTACGTCCTAGCAACATCTAAGGTCATATCAGGATGGGTACCGACTTGCGACAGTGTGCACTCATGGCAACATTATAGTGCTGCCCCACTGGGAGACCAGGCCACCAGCACCATTACCTGATATGCCACTCAGTCACATTATCCTGACACTGAGCCAACCAGTCCTTCCCCTATCCTAATAATGCCGAGCGCCTGGCTAGGAAGCGACAAGTATCAATCTTTAAGTAATTGGTTTGGCTCGACCAGGGTTCGAAGCCACGATCCCATGGTTTACCAACACGGGAGACGGATGCTATAACTCATTCGGCCATCCCATCTGGTACCAGGCTAGGTAGCGACAAGTATAAAATGTGTAAGTCATTGGCTTGAATCGTCCAGGATTCAAATTCCCGAACTTCCGCACAGGAAGCCTGTGCGCTCTTACCGATTCAGCCACTACATGAGGTGGTCAGCAAACCAACCTTACGCATTCCAAATGGGTCTGTCGGTGCAATCAGTGGCCATAATTAAATCGAACAAGATTTATGCATTAATGCAATTTGCAGCTGGACCAATTGTGGCTACCAGTACCACCAGTTCCGATGGAAACCAGTTATCTCTAATCGCTTGGAGCGCTGGGGGGAAAACAAGTAATTGCATCAAAGTAATAACCACATGAAGAAAACACACCAGAAAGACTGACAGTTGGTAGTTATTTGGATGATGGACTGGGAAAGTGGACTGGTGTAAAGATTTCAAATTACCCCCATATTCAAGTTCCCCCCAAGGAACTTGAAAACGTTTTCAAATTCCCTCCCTCATTTTAACTTTCCCTCCCTCCCCCCATTTTTGGGGAATTTTCTTAATTTTCTTAATTTTTTGTTATTTTTTGTTATTTTTCATGACAAATAATATAATATACAGAGAATAGCATAATGGAAATTATTACTAGTACAATCAAACATATTTAACCACAAATGACACAAAAAGTCTCCAAGATTGCTAAGAATTTTTTTTTATAGGTCTGAAATTAAAAACGTTTTTTAAAGTTTTTTAAACAATTTTGAATTCCCAGACGGGGGAATTTGAAAATAGGGGGAGGAATCTGAAAACTGTTTTTAAGTTCCCCCCCAGGAATCTGAAAACGTTTTTAATTTCCCCGGAGGGAAGTTAAAAACGTTTTCAGATTCCCGGGGGGGAACTTGGGAAGGGGGGAAGTTGAAATCATTACACCGGGAGTCCCCTGCGCAGATGAACCAAATATTTACAAATATTAAATTAGTATTTCTCATTGGGTTCCCTAGTAGTCAGCATTTGTTACTAGGATAACCAACATATTTATTGATTCGGTGCCCGGATAAAGCGACTGACTAGTGATATTGGTTGCATGGTGCTGTGCCGGTCCCGGTGGCCGAATCAGTAGAGCTCAGGCCTCCCGGTCAATATGTCGGGAGTTCAATTCCTGGTCGAGTCAAACCGATAACTTACCAAATTTATATGTGTCACTTCCTAGGTCAGCGCTCGGCATTAATAGGATAGGGTAAGTACTGGTTAGCTTGCACCCAGGTACTCAAACCCGCCGCGAGTCACCGCCGAGCTGGCGCAAGCACTGCTAACACCCTCACTCTTGTCAAAAATTGTTACCATAAATAGATGAGCAGAACTTGGATCGGTTATTATTATTGTATCTGTGGTGTGATGATTATTACGCTATGGGCGTGTTGGTAGACCATGGGATCGTAGGTTCGAACCGTCGTCGAGTCAAACCAATGCATTCTCTGTGGTGGAGTGGTTAGAGTGTCTGACTTTTTTTCTAGGTCAGACTCCTAATCTGAGGGTCGGTGGTTCGATTCCCCGTGCCCCCAGCTCTGCCAATTTGGATTTCCACCGCTTACAGCATCATCAAAGGCGGGTTGCTCTCATACCATGTCGATGTGGTGTGAGAGGGTAAAAATCCCTTGAGTTGGTAAAAGTGTAGGCTCGGGCTTTCTATCGACCAGCAGTGGAATGAGGAAGACCAGTCGTCTATGACTGAAATTTCCCCTGCTTAAACAACTAATGGACCAAACAAATAAATAAATAAATACTTGTCGCTTACTAGTCAGGCGCTCTGCGTTATTGGGATAGGGCAAGGATAATGTGACTGAGTGGGATATCAGGTCATGGTACTGGCAGCCTGGTGTCCCAGTGGGGCAGCACTATAAAGTCGCCATGAGGGTGCACTGTCACAAGTCGGTACCTGTCCTGATATGACCTTAGATGTTGCTAGGGCGTAAAACAAGAACAAATTAATAAAAATACCTTATTCATTCAAACATGGCAGAGAATGAGGCATGGAGAGCTTCCATTTGTTTGATTGTCTCATAAGCTGTGTAATGTATCTGAATGCTATATACATAATGGTGGTGTATGTGAGTGCGTCGGGGCTGGGCCAAATAAGATGTAAATATAAATATGCTTACACATTGGGGGGAAGTGATACAAACAACAATTTGAAAAAGAAGATATGTGTAAATCTTGTAAAAGAAAAGCTCAACTGATTCATTGGTAGGACATTACAGATAAGAAGTGTGAACTTGGGAGAGTAGGGTTAATTTGCTATATAATTCGGGAGATCTCCTGACAAATCGAGAGATTTGGCGCCTCGGCGGTGGATTCGTGTTAGTCCGTTGGGGGGGGGGGGGGGGTGCAAATGAGCATGGGTGATTTGCAGCTGTGGACACGTGTGCCAATGAGTAGTAATTATGGTGGATCGTGGTCGGTAAAAACTGGTCTCAAACCACCAGAGCTCCCCATTAGTCATGAGTCATTAGTCATTAGTCATTAGTCCTTCCCACCACCACCCCCACTCCCCACTGTCAGCCCCCCACCCCACTCCCACCTCCACCCCACACCCTCCTTCACCTTACTCCCACAACCTCCCTCACCTTACCCCCACACTCCCTCACCTTTGCCCCACACCCTCCCCCCACCTTACGCCTACACCCTCCCTCACCTTACCCCCACACCCTCCCCCACCTTAGCCCCCCCCCCCCCACCCTCCCCGACCAGACTCCTACACCGTCTCCCATCCTTACCCCCAGTGCCTCCCCCTCCCGACCTCCACCCCCACACCCCTTTCCACCTCCCCCCAACACCCTCCCATACTTTAACCCTACCCCTACCCGACCTTACTCCCAGACCCTCCCCACGATACCGCCACACCCTCCCCACCTTACCCACACACCCTCATATACCTACCCCACACAGCCTCCCCCACCTCCAACCCACACCCTCTCCCACCTTACCCCCCCCACCACATCCACCCGACACACAACTCAGCCCTCCCCCACCTCGACCCGACACGCGCGGCCCCCACCTCCACCCCACAACCTCCCCCACCTCCACCCCACCCATCTCCTCCGCCAACTTACCCCCACACACCCGACATCCATCCCGCACTCTCTCCCGCCTTACCCCCGACACCCTTCCCAATCTCTACACCACACCCTATCCCGCTTTGCCCCCACCCCCTCCCCCACCTCAAACACACACCATCACCCCACCTTAGCCCCACACCCTCCCGCTCATGCAACCTACCCCCCAACCCTTTTCCCCCACCTCCACCCCCACCTACACCTACCAGCCCCATTTGTTGGCTGGTCTGGGGAACGGCTTCTGGGGAGGGTTGTCTCTCCTGTAGGGGCGGTTGCTGTCGTTCCAGCCATACTGGTTGCGCTGGCCCCACCCTTGTGATTGGTAGCCTCCATTCCCGAACCAGCTGTCGCGGTGACCGGACCGCCGGTTTCGAAAATCCGACCTGGTCTTTTTGTACTTGGCCGCGTTGTCGGTTTTCTTGCCATCCAGGTGTTTTGACTGCTTTGCTGCCGTTTCCACCTGTTTGAACAGGTACTGTAGTTGTCCCCCAAACATTTTGGTGTTGTCCAGGGGTTTGCCCTTAATGGGCTTAGGCGCAATGAATCGGGTATATTCCTTCCCGTCATTATCCACCACCTTCTTTGACCGAGCGACTTCCTTGCCGGCGTCGGTCGTGGCAGACTTGAATACGTTTTCGAAACGTCTGTAGGAGAGGAAATTGCTGGTCGCTGTTAAGGCCGCAATTCCCGCGTTCATGTCCGCACATAGAGTGGTGAACTTATTGTCAGTCATCATTCTGTTAGTAATAGGGATGACTGCTGACAGAGCTACGAGAACGCCTTTGTGGAAGGTGTGCAAGCAAGTTTCGAACTTCTTGGGGTCTTCACTCATCTTCACGTCTTCGTCCATTTCTTTGATGCGCGAAAAGGAAGAAGGCAAGGCGGGTGTGGAAAAAGAGGCGCTTTATTGACGCCTCAGAGGAACATACAGGGTAAAACAGAGGAACAATAGAGAGCTCGTAAGGAGCAAAGGCAAGTCAACAATGTAAGATAGAACAATGTCAAGTAGATAAGTAATAAGAGTAGATAAATCAAAAGTTCATGTGGTATGAATTGTCAGTGGAGTGAGGGGGTGCCGAGGAGCCCTCCACCAGTAAGGAGGGAGAAGGGGAAGAGTTGGGTGGGTGGGTGGAGAAATTGATGCGGGCAGGGAGATGGCAGGGAGGTGAGTGACTGAGGAGAGCCGGCGGGCGGCCTTATAAGGGGGAGGAGGCGGCGGCAGCAGGGGAGGTGCGAAAGCTGTCAGGCCGGGGGGAGGGCGAGAGGTGGCGAGCAGCGGGAGTCGCGTGAGGTGTGAGCGCCGCGTGACAGAAGAGGGGGCGGGGCGAGGAGGCGGCGGGTCGCGCGGTCGGCCGAGGTGTGGAGGCAGCGCGACACGCGGGGCGGGGGAGGGTCTCTTCCTTTCCTCGCATCAAACGTAATGCTTCGCATTACGACCAATGGTTGCTTCTGGGATGCCTTTGATGCCAGTATATTGTTCGGCGAGTTTGGTGATAATCTCCGCCGGTTTGAATGTGTGGAAGTGACTCCTTATATTCTTGCGCATGAGGGTGCAGGTGTTCATTTTCTTTTTCTTCTCTGCCCTGATCTTTTTCATGACTTTCCTGTATGTTCGGTATCCGACTCCGAGTCGGTTGTGGTGGAGTCGAAAGATGAGTCTGAAGAGGGGTATTTGCTCTTCTTCTTCTTAGACTAGGACTTTTTCTTTGTCCTTATCACTTTGCATAGATTGTTACGCGCTTTATAGTACTGTAGTGGTCTGCACTGACCTCTCAGGCAAGTAACCACATAGACAGGTAGGCGTGGGGAGTGTGTTGATATCAGGGAGCCTAGGTGGTGTAATGGTTAGCACACTGGCCCGGAATGCAAAGAGATGTGGGTTCGAGTCCCGCTCTAGGCGCAGTATTTCCCATTTTCATCACCCCCACGACAGTACTCATCTCCATCAGAGGAGTCGCGTTTTGAGTGTTTACGTTTTTTGGGGCGGAAATCGACTTCCGAGTCAGTAGTCTTTCGTGGATCTGACATGTCTTCCTATTCTGATTCTTCCGATGCAGAAGGCAGCGACTTGTTGGCAGCCTTAGCCTTTGGGCTAGGGAGTAGTTGTTGCAGCTGTTGGCGGATGAGCTGCACAATCCGGTCGTCCGCTGTGGATGGCCCTGCCTCCGGCGAGCGGTCACGTGACGGAGCAGAATCGTGTGCATGAGTCGTGTCTCCACCATGTGTGATACACCCTTGCTACCTCGCTTCTCCGCCATGTTGAGTCGTCTGTAAAACAACCAAAAAGGGTTTCAGAACGTACTCAAGGAGCATCTGAGCCAGTGGAACAGTGCTTAACAATGCCAGATGCGCTTATGGGTAGTAAAACTGTATTTACACAAGTTTTATACCAGGCGTGATAAAGCTAAGGTATCGAAAGTGTAACGGTAGGGCAATCTGAACCGAAACCGATCGGGGGACGGGACCAGTGTACTGTTCCCGTCCACATGCTCTGTCCCATACACTTCTCACTCCCGTGAGTGCTGCGTCCACGGATTGGAGAAATTGCATTGAAACTCAGAGGTACGCCTCAGAAAAAACTAACGTAACGACGAAATGGCTCCTGCCAACATGTCTCTCCGTTCGGCAACGGGCGGCAAAAATAAATGCTAACTAAGCGACGAAGTGACTCCTGCCAACATGCCTCTCCGTTCGGCAACGGGCGACAAAAACAAAATTGACGCCTCAATCTCTACGGCACCAGATAAACACCGTTTCAAATTATTACTTTATGTAAGAAAAAAACCTACTGGAAGGTCGATTAGCATGTGCTATAAACATTCATGAACATATATCACAGTTTATGTTCCGGTACTTACAAGAGAAACTGAGTAAATCCGTGGTAAAAACTGCAGAGCTGCTCGTAACGTCCTCCCGTTATGAGCAGAATATGCTAATTGCTGTACCCGGATGTTGCTTCCTTCTCCCTCGACCACGAGTAGCCGTAGGCTTAGTACCGAGGTACAATATACATATATGTGATATATAAGGATTATATTAGTATGAATTTATCAGACTAAAGTGGTGGTGCCATATATATGTGTGATCACCCATCTAACTGCTCAATTTCGCCAAATACAGTAAAACCTCTCTAAATCGATCGACCTTGGGACCGACTTTAAGTGGTCCATTTAGGGAGGTGGTCGGTTTAGGAAGGCTGTACTGTATATGCTGTATAAGAATTATGTGATTTATAAGTTATGATATGAGTATAAAGGGGCAGACTTTCTATTCTATATGGGTTTTATGGAACCTTGCATCTAATTGCGTGCTATTTATTAATAACGTATTTATTTGTGCTATTTGCTGTAGGTAGGGCGTTTTATTGCTCAGCCAGTGGGCCTCGGTAAATAAAGGTAGGCTTCCACCACTCCTCGTCTTGCCTCTTTTTGTGTCTCCTTTGTTGTAGCCCAATTTATACGAGTATAATAAACCAGAATTCCCTACTCACTCCTCAGCCAGTGATCGGCTGATGGAGCCTGGGGCTAGTCATCTATTGCTCCAACCTACTCAACCTCTGCTCCGATGGTGGCGCCACCTCCCACCACTCGCTATCTGCTGCGACCCTCATTTACTCTACTGCATAAATATGTATATTTTGTTGGTAAATAGTTTTATTCTTCAGAACAATACATTTGTCAGAACCGAGACACAGAACATCCAGCCATATGATTGTGTAGCGCTTACCCATTTACACAAGTCATTTTTAACGATGACTAAACTAGAAAAGGAGAAAATGGTGAGTGATGAAAAAATAAGTATATTGGTGTTGTTGATTTTCAATTGATTGTCGTGATTAGATGTACATTGGTGCTTTTCGATTAATTGTGCTGCTTAGGGATATCAGCCACACGGCAGGGTTGCTTAATTGGTTGGTTATTGGAGCTTTACGTCCTTGTAACATCGAAGGTCATATCGGGAAGTTGCTTAGTATATGTAGAATGTAATGTATTATGGGATATATAATTTATTACTATGAGTATAAAGGGGTGGAGCTATATTCCTATATCCTGCAGGATCCTAGCATTTAATGCTGCCTTTATTATTAACCCACAATATATTATTGTTATAGTCGCTGCGGGCTGGTTCCTGCTGCGCTATCCTGGCGCCCCACCATGTTGACATATGCCAGTCAGACCTTGTCAGGGTCACAGTAAACAAAGGGTGGTCATGTGGAAGCCATTAAAAAGCAAAGTAAAAAAGTGTATGTGTTTGCATTTTAGACAAATGTAGGGATTCTACTTTTGAGTGTTTATATAATGAGGTTATACAAATATATGGTTGGTTGTTGGAGTTTTGCGTCCTCGCAACATCTAAGGTTATATCAGGACGGGTACTGACTTGGCATATTCCCCATTCATGGCGACTCTATAATGCTGCCCCACTGGGATACCATACCGCCAGGACCAAGACCTGATATCCCACTCAGTCACGTTGAGCCAGCCAGTCCTTGTCATATCCTAATCATGCCGAGCGCCTGGCCAGGAATGGATAACCATGTCCATATATCATAATTAGGATGAGAGGACAGGAAAACAAAACGTACAAGATCCAATTGTCTAAATTGTCAGGAGGTGTAGTTATTTCGGAGGTGGCGCTACCAGTCATGACACATGAAGGAGGCAGTACAGTGAATCGTGTAATAATAATAATAAGGAAATAATTCCCTTCCACGCCTTTATACTCGCATAATGCGTGAAACATCACATTTGTATATATCTACATACATGCAAATAACAGTATCTCGTAATATAATGACATGACAAAAACGGATAAATGAACAATTAACAAATTGTCGCAAAGTGTATTTCTGACATTAATGGCTATGTATATAATTATATACATTTCAAAATGGCAATAACCCATGATGTGAGAGGAAGCTCTGACTAAACAATTATTGTCATGGATGACCTTTGCCTCCATTTTGAAGCGTCAGCATATGTTCCACCTATTAAGGAAGACTTGCTCGGTACTTTTGTTTTCCGTTGAATTTGTTTCTGAAGGAAAACCACCACTCAATGTCCACGGAAACGCACAGTGAAAGGGGGAAGAAGATCCTGCATACATTTTGATTCGCTACAATTTGAGGTCAAACTCCAGTGACTATGAATTTCACTAACCTAAAACTACTGTAGTAGTCTGAACATGAGCTCTACTATCACGCGGTAGCAGCGGAGACTACAACGCCATCAGCGCAGTACCATTACACTGCACTAGGTGGCGGCACGGGTAGCCACCGGTCAGACCCCAACTGGGCTGACCTCTACTGCGTGTGGTTGACCCACCCCCCCACACACACCTATAGAGTCCATGTGGGATCTGGCGAGTCAGGGGGCGGGTCAGACAACTACTGACGCCGCGGAGAGCAGATGGTTCAATGAACCAAGGGTGAAGCGTACACTGAATTGAATCTTGGTGTTCTCCCGTGTGACTGTGTGTGAGTGAGAGAGTCGGAGGGCAGTGGGCCATTACACTACAATAAAGGGGCTAGAGGTAATTGTCTAAAAACAAATGCTGCAGGGTTGTCTGATGCAGTATGCGCATACTCACAACCATCATTCAAGACCTAAATCCTAACAATTCTTCAAATGACCTCATACCCTGACCTCACAAAGTCAAAGTGTAAACTGAGTATCCCTACTAACGCTAGTGCATGGGATAGGTGTATACAAAAATGTCGTAAATGTGGCATCAAAAACAAAACAAAAATGGGAACCCCACAAAAAACAACAACCACAAAAGTAACATAGCGACTAACAGCTAAGATGACAAGGCTGCTACCAAATTTAGACTATTGTTGTTCAGCAATAAAAACAAGCCATGATGCAACTTACTCGTTATGGACAGGGTAAATAAACCATCCCCAAAATAACCAAAGAAAACAAAGGAAGCGGTGGGGAGGCAGCACACAATGGACAGACCTGGAGTTTAGTGAGTCACAGAGGGCAGTAGAGAAGAGGGGAACATGGAGAAAGCTGGTTGAAAGTCATCTTGTAAAAATATACAATTTTTGGTTCGGAATTATATATTGGCAGAGAGCATTACTATTCTCTGGGGACGGAGTGGGGACCAAGGTTATGTAATAGAGAAGCAATGGGTGCCCCACTCGGAGTGTGACATATGAGACTATGTGGAAAATGTGATAACACATGGTGCCCAAGATTATGACGAGATGTTCCTATGTAAGAGACAGTCAATGCTTGGTGAAATGTTCCCTCTATGCACCAGTAAGAGTGCAAGTGGAGGGGAAGGACATTTTTAATATATATTTATTGTAACTGTCTGCAATTACCTGTTACCACAGGGCTGATGGGCAAGCACACCCAGCCATCCTGCATACATTATGGACACCACCTGCAGCTGGGTTGAGTGACAGCTGCCCCTATTAGGGTGTCACCCCCCAGGCTGTAGAGGGTGTCTGATTGGCTGGTTGTGGGAGGCCCAGTCACCAGCACCCCTGCACCAGCTGATACTGAGACCTCACTCTGATATATATTATTCTACATTCACTTCTGGAGTCACTACCTGGAAGGGGACACTTCTTGATACACTCTGGAAGGGGACACACTCTTGGGAGACTCTGAGCTAGGCACTCTAGCAGGAGACACTCTTCTCTTGTCCAGGAACCCAGACACTCTGTCTGAGGCTCCACTTTCTAGACACAAACTAGCAGCAGCTATTCCAAAGGCACTGAGCTGTGTGCAACAACCATGGGACTCCGGTTCAATGGGCTGTAGGCACTGATTCGTATACACCCTACAAGAGTAATGAGGATCTGTGTGGACAGTGGGTAAGGGGTGAGGGTGATAGGTCACTAGTAGGGGGACAGGAGTTGATGCCAATAAAGCACAACTTCTTCACTGTCAATCTTGGGTGACTTGTCTTCCCTTTCTTTCTTATGAGTTTGTTGGAGAGGGGCATCAGGTGGGAACTGACAGACAGTTGTCAGAATGCACCTGGGGAGAGTAAGTGGTATCGTGGGGCTCTGACGGCCGAAACTCAACATATTACAATCTGTCATGCCCCAGTGATGAAAATAAGAAATATTGTGCCTAGAGCAGAATTCCAACCCACTCCTCTTGCATTCTGGGCTAGTGTACTAACTACTACACCACATAGGCTTCCGGATGTCATCACTTTATCCATGCCCACCTGTCTATGTGGCTCCTTGCCTGAGAGGTCAGTACAGACACTCAACCTCTTGGAATTGTAAATCTGTTAAATGGCTTATGTCCGTAAGTCATTTTGCTGCTTACAATTACATACAATTACATAAAATTACATACAATTACATACAATTACATACAATTACATACGGGCAATGCACTTACATATACATACACACACAGGGTATGTTCAACAACCATACAGCACATAGCGTGTACGTGATCCAGGTCACGGAACCCCAGTGTCATGGAGGTGATGAAAATGGCAAATATTTCACCTAGAGCAGGATTAGAACCCACACATATTGCATTCCGGGCTAATGTGCTAACTAATACACCACGTAGGCTTTCACTGATCCATGCCAATCTGCATATATGTGGTTATCTGCCTGAGAGGTCACCACAGACTATTACCCTATTTATATGCGTATAATCCAATATATGTAATACAATTATGAAGTTGTCAACATCCTATAATGTGTTGGGATGACTTGAAAATAAGGAACAGCAAATACAATTAGTTAAATTACCGCGAGATGTATACCTGTCTTTATTTTACACACATATGCACACGCAGTGGTACAGGTTCTTAACAGAACCGAAGGCTAAGGGACCAAACCCTAAACAGAAAACCATGTCACTGTGGCAGCATTAAGGGCAGTTAATGTATGGAACTCCCAACATCTCCTGACCAGCCACTCCAGGGACAAATAGTTTTACGCCTGTCTTCACATGTTCTTGCCAGTGTGAAACCTCTATTTGCTCCCCGAGAGAGTGTCGCTGGTAACTTGCAAAAGCCAGCAGCACTTCAACACTTTTGCAGGCAGCTTTGATGAAATGATACAGAGGAGGATGGCCAAGGCTAGCGCATCTTTCAGCCGACTATGGCAGAGACCCTGGAACAACCACCATGTGTCCATTAGGGTCAAAGGCAAGATCTACCCTGCAATCGTGCTATCCACCCTACTATACGGAGCCGAGGCCTGGACAGTGTACAAACGTCAGGTGAAAAATATGCATGCCTTCATGATGTGACAGCTGCATTAAATCATGAGGCTAACCTGGAAGGACAAAGTGACAAATAAGGAAATACTCAAACGGACAAGGCTGCCCTCTATGGAAGATATTCTCATCAAACAGAATCTCCAGTGGACTGGACACCTCATGAGGATGTCATTAGACAGGCTACCAAAGCAGATCTTCTATTCTCAACTGTCTTCTGGTTACAGAAAGAGAGGGCGGTTACAGAAAGAGAAACCTGAAGCTGAGAGACATTAAGACCGACTCGATGGACGCAACTCTCACAGCAGAGAGCTAAATGCAGAGCAGCAGTGAAGTAATGAAAGCAGTCTTTGTCGCATCGCGACCGACAGCATGATCATGATGACATACAAATGACCGGGAAAATGTTCCATAATGCGGTCACATGACATGAAGGACCTACCACGTCCTCAGCTCTCTGTCAGGTAGGACTATTTATGCACTGGGTGTGGGTTTTTTTTCGATGCCGACCCAAGAATTGTTATTTTTGTGACATCATTACACATTTAATGACGTTCCAGTGCGGCTTTAATAAAAGGTTATTGGGATCCACAAAAAGAGCATTCTGAAGGACTACAGCTGGTTGGGGGATACGGCAAACGACCGCAGAGAAGCCTTTTTTTGTGTAAGCATTTATTTATTCATCTGAATAGAATCGTATTTCAGCGCCAAGGCACAGATCTTCTAGGAATGCTTATCTTCATCCATCTGCATTATTTAATTACAATAACAATCTTAAGATAATCAAATATTGTTATTACAGTACAGCTAATTAAGGGTGTGTGGTATATGTAGTCAGTGTATGCATTCAGTGTATGCATTTAATTTAGTTGGTGTTTAATTAATTAATTAATTAAATGTAGGTGGTGTTTAATTAATTAGTTAATTAAATGTGTGTGGTGTTTAATTAATTAGTTTATGTGGTGGTAAGTTAGTTTTCTAGGCAGGGTTATATCAGTAGAGTCTGGGCTTAGGTATAACCAAATTAAGCTAACTAAGTTTGTTTGTTTGTTGTTGTTTTACGTCCTATCAACATCTAAGGTCATATCAGGACGGGGGCTAACTAAATGGTTGTTATCTGTCTAGTTTGTAGCAGGCTTTCAGTGTGTGTGTATTATCATAGGACAGTTTGGATTTTGGTAATCTGCTAATTGATGTATATGGACCAAGGGAGATACGCGCATCCGATCCTGTATTTGAAGAATTCAGGCGCAAATCCCCGTAAACGCCTATCCAAAAATGTAGTTTAAATAACAGATTTCTACCTGCAAATAATTTTGATTCTCACTAATTCCACCTTTCTTACGATCACATGATTCTAGAGCAATGAACAAAAAAGTAAGAATGTCAACAAATCAACTTTTTGAAGGTTCGATTGCAATGTTTATTTGACTTTTTGGATCTGCGGTTATGGGGTTTTGCATCTGAACTCTTCATTTAGAGAGTACACTGTATTAATACCTTCCATCCAGTACATCTATTTACATATCATTATGTGATGTAAAAGGTTTTATACGAGAATAGATGTGCTGAGGGAAATACATGTTTCTTATATCTATTACCTCTACCACTGACTGATGGAGTGCCCCCCCCCCCCGCGCGGGGTTGCAACTGGTACCGCTCCATCATATTTAGTATATATATATATATATATTATATAATGAGTGGGTGGTACAGGCGTGAGGCAGAGACAGGACAGCTGAATAGGCCAGGTGGCAGCACCAGGCGAGGCAGAAGGCCTGAAAGGTCGCTTGAGTAGTTGAGTGTCATTAGTTGTGTAGTGTCATTCAGGTGCCAACTAGAGACACCATTCATGGGTAATCAGTTTACAGATAATTATACGCATATAATTGCTTATACTGTCATATATATTGGTATCGATGTACGCACGAAGGAAAGACTGGCGGAAACGCCCACCGAGGCGAGTTGTTGTCACCGATAATAAAACTACTTGTCAACCAGATCTCGGGTAGTTTGGACGTCCTCTACATCCTCTACTTCCACTACATGGTGTCAGATGTCTACGGACCACCAATATCAGCCCATTTCTACATACTAGAAGTGACTGACAAAAGTGGAAATATGTTGTGCTTCAGTGGAGGTGGAAACCAGGTTTCAAGTAAGCACTAAAATGTTTCAGTTTGTGAATGTGTGTCATGAGCCCTTGCTGTTTGGTGCAGTCCAAAACAATAACACTAGTGACTAGCTGCCACACCCAAACCAACTGTTCACTATCAATTCCCCATCAAGGCTGATAGTGATACTATATTGTGCCACATTCCCGTCTACTCCCCAGTTGGTCAAACACACCACTCCCCGGACTTAGGCCACCAGGCCCTCTCATACTTGACAAGAACATAGGAAACAACTGGAAGGAGTGGTATACAGCTTACAAGATTTACTCTATCGCCGCTGGAGTAAGCACACAAGCGGAAAAAGTACAATGCTATGTGTTTTTGCATGTTGCCGGAGTGCAAGCACAGCGCGTCCATGCCAATATGACATTCGAGTCCGGCGCAGAAGACAAGTTAGGACCACTCATAGATACGTTTACGACCTATTGTATGGGGAAGATGAACCTAATAATCACGAGATACCAATTTAATACACACAATCAAGGTTTGGAAAATATGGCAACATACATAGCAGCCCTTCAAGATAAAGTAAAAGAATGTGACTATGGAGAAACAGAAAATTCACTACTGCACGACAGGTTAGTTGCTGGCATGAAAAGTACCCGTCTCTGTAACGACTTACTACAAACACCGGAATTAACACTCCAGAAGTGTATGGAGCTGTGTGAACTGAGTGAGTTTGAAGCAGGACAGATTGAAGGGAAGGGCGAGGACACAAGTGAGGTGGATTACATTGCAAAGGGAGCCAGCGCGCGAGCACCACGCCTACCGATGCCATCTTGGAAACCACGACCAGTCAAAACACTTGGGCACCAAAGAACTCAAAATGAAAACCAATATGGGTCACGATATTACTATTATTACTAAATTTGCATTCTTTAATTTTTTTAATTTTCGCTTCTCATTTCATCGGTGAGGTCATTGCTCGTTTAAGAAATTAATAAACTGTACAACTAACACTAAAAAACTTAAAAAAATTTAATATATATATATATATATATAAAAAACTAGATCACTCAATGTGGCAAGCCATATTGGGATGAGGGAAAGTTCATAAGGTAAATCATGAAAAGACAGATTATAGCGGGGGGACATTACAGTGCTATAAGAGTTATCAGTAAAATATAACATCCTGAACACTCTGTAACAAATGTACATGAAATGCGTATGGTCATCACCGCTGTCTGTATTGTACATGAAAGGGGGATGTCATATATATTGGTATCGATGTAGGCACGAAGGAAAGACCGGCGGAAACGCCCACCAAGGCAAGTTGTTGTCACCGATAATAAAACTACTTGTCAACCAGATCTCAGGTGGTTTGGACGTCCTCTACATCCTCTACTTCCACTCCATATACAGCACAGATATACCCATGCAGTAAACATCTTATTGATGGTGGTAGAGATTAATTATAGATAGAAACATTGTGGTTTATGGATTTATTTTGTTTTTTAACACATTTACTGTAATCTGTGTGAAGGGCAGTTTTATCAGGTCAGATGTATAATAAATAACCAAAACTCTATTATTAGATTAAACAGATGGTATGGGCGAATGAGTTAGAGTGTCTGTCTCCCGTGTTGGTAGATCATTGGATTGTGGGTTCGAACCCTGGTCGAGTCAAACCAATGGCTTAAGAATTGATACTTGTTGTTTCCTAGCCAGGCACTCGGCATTATTTGGATATGGCAAGGAGCAGTGGAATGAGGAAGACCAATTGTCTGCGATTGAAATTTCCCCTGCTCAAACAACTAATGTACCAAAAAAAAAATTTAAAAAAATGAAATGAATATTATTATATACATTACAGTGTTTTGAAGTAATTTCTATTTTAACTGGCCGTCTTAGCTCATAAAATGGCTGACACTCAAAATCCTCGAACTGTGCAACTTAGCAAATCACCTGCCAAAGTAGTTGGAGTAAGTTTATTCAGCTTTCACGAAAGTGTGGGTGGTTTTAGGATAGGTACCAGTAGTTCCGTGACTAGACGGGATGGCTGAATGAGTTGAGTCTCCGTCTCCCATTTTAGTAGATTGCGAGATTCAAACCCTGATCGAGTCAAACCAACGATTTAAAAATTCATACTTGTCTCTTCCTAGCCATGCGCTCGGCATTATTAGGATAAGGCAAGGTACTCATTAGCTCAGTGTCAGGATAATATGACTGAGTGGGATACCAGGTCATGGTGTCGGCAGCCTGATTTGCCAGTGGGGCAGCACTACAAAGTTGCCATGAGTGTGCACTGTCACAAGTCGGTACCCATCCTGATATGACCTTAGATGTTTCAAGGATGTAAAACTCCAACAACCAACCAACAATAGGTCTCTATGTACGACGGCTAGCACGACCCCGACGTTCCCAATATGGACCGGGCATCCCCACAGTGCCTGCCACCACAGTCAAGGGGCATATTTGTTCCTAGCTGATTGTTTCATTTGTTATAAGGGTTAACACTAACGCTGCCATAAAATATTCGTATTGGATTAAATAAATCATTCTAACAATAAATCCCAAATAATACTCTCAAACTGTGTATTGTAATGTTTAAAACCTTAAGTCAGTACACCATGATACATGCATTTTTGGTGGCATTTAACAATATATTTTGGAAGCATTTAAAGCTGCATAGTTCGATGAAGCATCAACTTTTCAAAACTAAAACAATTATCTAGAATGTATTATATGTATCTAACATAAGCCCTGTTCACACGGACAAAATGTGAGGCGTATCACACAAATCGAATCAGGTGAGGCGAATTAGCCATCCGTTCACACGGGCAGTACTTGGGCCGGAAATCGAAATCTGCGCATGAGCAAATCCAGGCTAACCAGCGCCATTTTGGGTTCGACAATGCTGGCACCAGAGAGTGTGGGTTCGATCTAGATATGTAATGACTGAATCGTATTGGTTTGGAACGGTCAAAACTTCTGCTGGGCAGTGAAACCCTAAAAATAAATCATGAACAAAATATCTGTGCACTTCTAGCAGGTTCATAGACCAAATTATATGTGCTTTTGATCGACCGGAAAGTCAACAAAGTAAGCTCTTGACTGCGCATGCGTGTGAGGTGCTTAATCCGCCTCAGTGCGTCCACACGGACAAAATAAATCGAATCACAGAAATCGCCTCATGTAAACTACCTTGCATAGGTGGTTTACATTATCTAGATCATGTGAATCGAATTAGCCCTAATCCGCCTCAGACGTCCGTTCACACGACGAATGTGAGGCGAACTATACAAGTCGCTTTCTACGAATCGATTTACATCGTCCGTGTGAACAGGGCTATAGATACTAATGCACTTTTTAGAATTTGCTATCACATAGAAGTGAATACTGAGGCAATTTAACAGAACCTCTTACTGTTAAAGCCTATGGTGTCAGAGTTTAGCCATGCTTACCAAAACTAATTTGACATATTTGTATTTTAAATAGGCCTATCTCAGAACTTAGCCATTTATAATAAACAAATATTTCAAACTAAAGTAATGTAGATAATAGCAATCAATTTAATATATTAATCTCAGAAAAATTACAGAAAATCAAAACCATCAAACCATGCAACTTTACTGAACCCGGTATTTGCAGTATTGCTATAAATTAGCTGAACAACAAAAAGGCCAGGGGACCAGAGCAACGGGCATTGTTCTAGTTATTCATACCGAGTGTGTTGCAAAATCACATCCCGCTAATAAATCAGGAGCAAGTGATACTTTATATGGCAATTATATTGCCCATGAACTATTAAGCAGCCATACTTGTTTTAAACTATGAAGCACAGTAATTGTCTACTAATGCAGCTATCAGTCAAAGCACCCAATGAGATTTGGTAACCATTGCCTGTTGTCATCATCCTTGTCCCTTTCACTGTCGGTTGGTTGGGTGTTGGAGTTTTACATCCTGGCAACATCTAAGGTCATATCAGGATGGGTACCTACTTGTGACAGTGCACGCGCATGGTGATGTTATAGTCCTGCCCAACTGGGAAATCAGGTCGCCCACACCATGACCGGATAACCCACTCAGTCACTGTATCCTGACGCTTAGCTAACCAGTCCTTGCCTGATCCTTTTATTGCCGGCTGCCAGGCTAGGAAGCGACAAGTATCAATTTTGTAAGTCATTGGTTTGACTGGACCGGGAACTGACCTCCCGATCTCTGGCACGGGAGGCCTGGCTTCAGCCGATTCGACCACCGCGCCGGTATTATTAATGACATAATACAACTGTATATATATATATATATATAAAATGTGTGTCCATTCCAGTCACGAGTGACGCTTCTGAATGGGGGAGCTTAATGTTGTTATGTGGATGTAGTGCCATCATCTCAGAACATGGTACCAGTCTATACAAAGTACCAGGCTAGATTAAGTAGTCATGGATACCGTATGATAGTTATGTTGTTGAACTGTTAATACTGCCATAATGTACAACGTAGATAATATAGAGACAGGTTAGCACACAATTAATTATACATAAAGAAACTGAAATATAAACTTGCAGCATCCAAAATAAACAATATACCGGTCAGACCATTGTAATATTGGCTGCACAGGTTTGTTTGTTTGTTGTTGTTTTACATCCTAGCAACATCTAAGGTCAAATCAGGATGGGTACCGACTTGTAACAGTGTGCACTCATGGTGACGTTATAGTGTTGCCCCACTGGGAAACCATGCCACCATCACCATGACCTGATATCCCACTCAGTCACTTTATCCTGACACTAAGCCAATCAGTCCTTGCCCTATCCTAATAATGCCGAACGCCAGGCTAGGAAGCAACAAGTATCAATTTTTAAGTCATTGGTTTGACTCGACCACGATTCGAACCCACAAACCTTATGGGTTGGCTGCACAGGTTGGTGAGGACCTAGTAAAGGGGGCTAGCTGTGACGTCATCGCGGATATAATCTAATGAATAAAATTACAGCAACGCATGATGGTAACAATGGCAACCACATCCTTAGGGCCCCTTGCACTAACACGCCCCTGACACAAATTTGCAAACTAAGCTGAATTGTTATCGCATAGACACCTTTTAGCTATATATATATATGTGTGTGCAAATGTAGGCATATATATGCATATTATATATATATATATATGTCGTGGGGGTGATAACAATGGAAAATATTGTCTCTAGAGCAGGGCATGACGTCACACTTCTTGCCCTTCCAGAGGTAGATGCTAACCATTACACGACCTAGGTTTCGTGATGCAATCACCTTATCCACGCCTACCTGTCTATGTGTCATGTTGCCTAAGAGTAAGACTTAAGAGCTCAGTGCAGATTACTGCACTCGCTCCTTGTAATTGTAGTGTTGTGAATTGATTAAGTTCATAAGTTGTATAATGCTTACAATTACATGTACATTTGTGCATTATACATTTATAGCCATTGATTGTGTACAACAAGATATATGGTAAAGTATATATGAAGCGTTCAGGTGTAAAAATCCCATAAATGCTGATCTAAAAATTGTGATAAACATCGTATTGTATTACTGGTTGCCCGGCCACGTTTGGGACACCAGATAATACTACAAAAACTCTATCAACTCATTAACCAATACTAAGGAAGAATGAAGACAAGTCACACAGATAAACAGTGGAGAAGTTGTGCTTTAATAACACCAACTCCTGTCCACCTACCAGTGACCTAGCATCCACACCCCTTACCTTCTAGCCACACAAAATCTCATTACTACTTTAGCCTGTATAGAAGCAGTGCCTAAAGCCCATGGGACAGGAGTCCTATGGCTGTGTACACACTCCATTGGAATAGATGAATTTTGATAGCATCATACAGAGTATCTGGGGTTCCTGCTCAAGAGTATGTGTGTCTCATTCAAGGGCCAGGAGTAGAGTGCTCTCTCTTCAGTGTGTCTGAAGCAGAATCTAGAATAATGATCTCAGGTTTGAGGCTAGTGTGGTCAGAGGGCCAATGGGATGCAGGTGACTGGGCAGTCCACAGCCAGCCAATCAGGCACCTCAACAGTCAGGGTGGGTGGCACCCTCCCCCAGTAGGGGTGGCTGTCACTCAACCCAGCTGCAGGTGGTGCCCTGTGTGTATATGCAAATTAGGCTGGTGTGCACACCCAGTGGTCATCTAGGGACAGATAGCTGCATACAGTTACAATAGATCTCTGTTAAAATGGTCTTTTCTCCAATTGCACTCTTTATGGATGCATAGAGAAGCATTTCAACAATCATGTACTGCCTCTTATATAGGAACATCTCTTCATTAATCTCAGGCATAATATATGAACATATATTGCACACAGCTTATATCATGTCATAATGGGAGTGGGATATTATTACTTTTAGTTTATATAACATCGTCCCCACTCCATCACCCAAGAATAATAATGGTTTCTGCCAATATCTAATTCTTAACCGAAAATCCGTATATTTTTACAATCGGAATCAAATCTTCAAACAGTTTATATTGTTTTATTGCTACTTTTTAGGTCATTGCTCCATGACCATGTGATCATAAGAAAAGTGTAATTAGTGAGAATTAAATATATTTTCAGGTAACAAATCTTATATTTATACTACATATTTAGATTGGCGTTTACTGGGATTTGTGCCTGAACTCTTCATATGTTAGTTAACTTGTCAGCCAAATCCCTATGTACAATATTCCGATTTAATGCATTGCTGGCAGAATGCAAATGTTCTATTACTGATTGGGTATACATGACCAGGTGCATGTATGTGTATATGTAGGTGCTGGTGGTGCCTGAGTGAGATGTAAATAGACATCGTGGTGCTGGCAGGGCTGTGTGTAAGGGGCACTCAGAGCCTACCCCCCCCCCCCCACCTCTGCTAATCAGACTCACCACACACAAGCTCAAGGCAGGTGGTGGCCAGGGGAGCCACACAGCTTGGTGGTGGTGGGAAGATCACTGGTAACCATGGGGACCAGGAATGCTGGATCCCTATTGGTAGAGCTGAGAATGCTTGTTTCCCATTGGGGGAAAAGGGTGGGGTGATACTCTACACTGAATCCATGTACCATATAAATAATAAAACAAAGGGCTTGACTCTCTCTGTTCATTCACACTTTATACTCTTCCTTTCTCTTTGTCTGTATTGATTTCCCTGTAGCCTGCCTCCACAACCACAGATTCAAGCCATAGACTTTACATACTGGTGACCACAACAGGTGGTAAATCTATTAGTTGGAGGAAGGATTCAACTTTAATTTATGGAGAACTAGTCTTTACACCTACATCCAGTACCATATGTATGTGCTCCGTAGCCCATTATATAGTTGTTGAACCTCCCCTGTGTAAGCGTGTTTGAGTGCATTGCCTGATGTCATCATCATAATCATCATGCTGTCGGTCACGATGCGACAAAGACTGGTTTTATTACTTGACCACTGCTCTCCATTTAGCTCTCTGATGTGAGAGTGGTGTGCATGAGTTGATTTTAATGTCTCTCACATTCAGGTTTCTCTTGATGGTATCCTTGGACTGGAGACGAGGGCACCGTCTCTTTCTGTAACCATTGGGGGAAAAGGGTGGGGGTGATACTCTACACTGAATCCATGTACCATATAAATAATAAACCAGAGGGCTTGACTCTCTCTCTTCTTTCACACTTTATACTCTTCCTTTCTCTTTGCCTGATGTATCATGTTTACAAACATCTAAGTCCATAAAGCCTGTGGCAATTTCCCTGCACAATTTAGCTGATCTGACCTTAGAAAGAAAATCTAGTAAGATTATATAGGGCCTATAGGCATTCATTGACCGTGATATAAATGACAATAGACCCTGCCCGTTAAGCTCGTGACATATATCGACAGAATCTGGACCTACTCTAGTCAGATACATTCCCTGACTTCCTATGATTTCGCATGGTATATCTCCATAACAAATGCTTGGAAAAATAATAACATGCTTGATAATATCCAGATATTCAATTCGCAACAGGATTCAAACTCTTATCCTTGTAATATATCTATGAAAAAAACGAGACAAATGTATTTTCTTCTGGAATTTCAATGTCCCTCTCTTCATGTATTACACCCCCTCCAGTTAAACTACTGACATCTACTGGCAGAATCTGGAACCACTCTGGTTGGGTACTTGCCAGCTTAACTGGTGGGGTGTATTGAATATTCAGGTGGTGCTTGGGGTTGACAAAGAAAGTAGAAAGTAGCCTCTTTACTGCGATACTCTGTAAATAGTTGGTAATACATCCCCCCATGTGACGTGACTCTCAAACGTGTGTGAGATGAACTGTGTTCGCTGCGTCTCGTCAGAATGAGGCTACTGCTGCTGTTCCCGCACTATAGCCGCAGTCGCTGGTACTCTCGCGAGAGTTAGCCTACATCCATCAGGAAACACACGAGATCTCGAGGATCTACACCGCTGGGTTTATACCATTGATACTCTCACAAGAGTTAGCCTACAAAACCAAACACAAAAGATGTTGAGGATCAACATGGCTGGGTCTATACTGTTGATACTCTCACAAGAGTTAGCCTACATCACCAAACACACAAGATCTTGAGGATCAACACGGCTGAGTCTATACTATTGATAGACTCACAAGAGTTAGCCTACATCAGCAAACACACAAGATCTCGAGGATCAACATGGCTGGGTCTATACTGTTGATACTCTCACAAGAGTTAGCCTACATCACCAAACACACAAGATCTCAAGGATCAACATGGCTGGGTCTGTACTGTTGATACTCTCACACGAGTTAGCCTACATCACCAAACACACAAGATCTTGAGGATCAACATGGCTGGGTCTATACTGTTGGTACTCTCACAAGAGTTAGCCTACATCACCAAACACACGAGATCTTGAGGATCAACACCACTGGGGCAATACTGTTGATACTCTCACAAGAGTTAGCCTACATCACCAAACACACGAGATCTCGAGGATCAAGACCGCTGGGTCTATACTGTTGATACTCTCACAAGAGTTAGCCTACATCACCAAACACACGAGATCTCGAGGATCAAGACTGCTGGCTCTATACTCTCACAAGAGTTAGCCTACATCACGAAACACACAAGATCTCGAGGATCAACATGGCTGGGTCTATACTGTTGATACTCTCACAAGAGTTAGGCTACATCACCAAACACACAAGATCTCGAGCATCAACAGGGCTCTGTCTATATTGTTGATACTCTCAGGTTCTATTAAATTAGCGCAGTATTCCCTTCTATATGGCAAGAAATGGTTAATAAATGGATAATTATCTAAGTTAGATATATAGATTCAAATCTAAATAATTGTTTTAGTTTGCAAATGAGATGCTTCATCGGACTATGCCGCTTTAAATCACCAAATATGCGAGATCTCGTCGACCAGAATGGCTGGGTCCATATAGCTGATACTCTTGCGAGAATATCATATATATATATATATTCTTTAATATATGAGCCCGTCTCAAAAGGTGGTAACTCTTCTTTTTTTTGTCCATTGTAACGATTGACACAAAACAGCACAGAAACGGTTACACTGAAAAACACAAGGATATTTGCTTCAAATCAATATGTATTCTATTGGGATTATGAAACACCATGTAAAAAAACAAATCAGTGGTGTTCTCTGTGGCGGAGTGGTTAGAGTGTCTGACTAGGTCGGACTCCTAATCTGAAGGTCAGTGGTTCTATTCCCAGTGCCCCCATCTCTGCCAATTTGGATTTCCACCACTGTGTATAACTTACAGCGTCATCAAAGGCCCGTTGCTCTCATACCATGTCTATGTGGTGTGGGAGGTTAAAATTCCTTGGGTCGGTAAAAGTGTAGGCTCGGGCTTTCTATCGACAAACTGTCTAATGGTGAAAACAAGCCTATTCAGGATTATCCATGATAGGCAGTATAAATCTTCAACAACATAAATCTTCAACAACAAAATCCTGAGCAAATGCATAAGCAGAGAGTATGTTGATTGTTACAATGGGCAATGTTTTGTCCATATTGCTTAGCACCTTTTGAGACAGTCTCATATGTCAGCACCTCAACCTGTTTATGTATAATAAGGAACATATGCACACAAATATGATCAATCTTTTTTAAAGACTTGGAAACTTCCCGATTTTACACCATAAACAAATTTACAGAAATGATTGATAAAGTTAATCAATCCATATGGATTATGACCACTACTGCACAGCAGCGAAAACAAGTGCATGCCCTTAGCCGTCATGAGCAGAATAAACAAACAATCACAACAACAAACAGAAAGTTAGCCTACATTACCTAACACACGAGATCTTGCAGACTAGAATGGCCGGTTCTATATTGTTGACTATCTCACGAGAATTACATCACCAAAACCACAAGATCTCGAGGACCAGAAATGCTGGGTATATACCACTGATACTGTCGCGACAGTTACATCACCCTAACACACAAGATCTCCAAGACCAGAATCGTTGGGTCCACACGGAGGGAAAACCTCTCTGGTATATATAGACTATTTCCTCCACCATTGACCCGTCCTCTGACGCAGTGGGTAGGAATTAGATAAGAATTGTAATTTATGGTTGATTCGGGGAGAACGCTGGAACGCCCCCCCCCTGCCTCTCCCCCCCCCCCCCCAACTCCCCAATCTGTCGCCAGTCTATCAGGCCTCCCCACTTTGACTCCGCCCAGACTCCCCCGCCCAAACTCCCCTCCTCCTCCCCCTTCTCCCCCTCCTGTGGTTTCACATATCCCCCTCTTCCTCCACTCACGCACGCTGTAGCCCCGCTTGCTCGTGATGTAGGGTCCACATCAACGATAATAGCGTTGCCCAGAAGGTAGGGCGTACAAAAGACAGAAGGATAGGAAAGCAACTCACGAGAGTGAAAAGAAAACGAGAGAAAGCGGAAGAAAGAAAGAAAGAAGGACTGGGAAAAAGAAGAGACAAGACACCAAACAAGGAAGGGAAAAGACTGTGCCGTTTCCGGAAAACAGATTATATTCTGACGAGAAGACGAACGAAGACCGAAAGACGCAGGAAAGGAGGCCGAGAGACACAGACGGAAACGACCCAGCCCATGAAAGGCAAGCAAGGACAAAAACTAGAAAGAAGAGAGGGAAGCAAGCCGCCAGCAAGAAGACGGGCAGGGAGCCGCGAGAACAGACGCAGCAACAGGGAAACCAGACGCACGGCAAGAACCCGACAAGACGAGAGGACGCACGCATACAGAAAGGAACGCGGAACAGGCGCCGCGTGACCCCGCAGACATGAAAACTCCCCTGGCCTCCGGAGAGCGCCGCAACAGACGTAAAGGCGCTATATGCCCCAGACCACGCCCGCGAACAACCTCCCCCTCTCCGCCCTACCCCCCTCCCCTTCACCCTCCCCTCCCTTCCTCTCTCTTCCTCCCTCCTCCCTTACCCCCCTCCTCCCTCCCCCCCCCCCCCACATCCTCCCCTTCCTCCCTTCCCCTCCCCTCCCTCCTCCCTCTCCCTCCTCTCCTCCTTCCCTTCTCACTCTCTCCCCTTCCTCCATCCCCTCCACTCCCCCTCCTCCCTACCCCTCCCCCTCCCCTTTCCCCTCCCCCTCCCTCCTCTCTCTCCTCCTCTCCTCCCCCCCCCTCTCCCTCCCACACCGCCCCCTCCTTCCCTTCCTCCTCCCTCCCTCCTCCTCCCCTTCTCCTCTCTTTCCCCTTTCCTACCTCCCCACACCTCCCCCCTTCCACGCTCATCCTCCCCCTTACCCTACACCTACCTTACTAGAGTTCTTTTTATGTTCCCTGCCTTATGCAAATGCCTTATTATATACTACTCGCCGCTGCCCCACCACCCCCCCCTCCCCAAATCCCAGCACTCAAAAGCTGATATATCCATTTAGGCCAAATAAGTTGTTTAATTGGTGATCGTCCCCGCCCGTGCCTGAAAAGTCTCCCGCACCTGATTTTAAAATTGTTTTATTATTGTTGTAATCCGGTAAAATATTCTGATATACAGCAGGTAGGGTGCTATTATGTGAGGTGTTATTCGTACACCTAGCCAAGTGAGTTTGTGCATATATGCATATGTATATATATATATATATATATGTATTGGTTGGGCTATAACGGAGTTCATGGGGTGACATAATGAGTGCTGGCAGGTTGAGTGCAGTGACACTCAGGACCTGGCCCTTCTGCCTGAGTAGGGGTGAACCCAATCCAGTAGGGGTTAACACAATCAGGCTGTGAGCAGCAAGCAGAGCAGTCTTGGTGGTGACCAGGCAGCCCCTGGTTGTGGGCACACTACTGGTTGCCACAGGGACTAGAAAATGCTGTTCTCCTACAAACTGTTAAAAATGTGTCAGGCAAACAGCAATTGAACTTTCGTATCAATTTTTAAGTCATTGGATTGACTCGGCCAGAGGTCGAATCCAGGACTTTGAATCCCAGAACCTACCAGAACGGGAGACGGATGCTCAACTCATTCAGCCATTGCATCTGGTTATGCATTAACGTCTACGTACAAAAAGTAAAATTAAAATTAAAATCAAAACCGCCCGCCCGACCCTAATTTTTATTTCAAAAGGACAATCACTAATTGTGTAGTTGTCCTTATCTTTACTACAACAATATCTAGATCCACTTAGTATCAATTTAAGTGAGCCCATTGAAATCTCTCTCACTGTCACCCTAATTCCTAGACAGTCCATATACCACGATCACCCTAATGCACCAAGTGCACCCAAGCACTTCTCGAATGGATGATACTTCTTCATGCCTTTTGTCTGGCCGTCTCTAAATGTGGCAGGGTGGGTTGGGTTAACCATCTTCATCCACCACACATGCTACCGGACGCGGTGGCCTAATCGGTAAAGCGCCGGTCTCGCATGCGGGAAATCGACATTTTGGTTCCCGGTCAATTCAAACGAATTTGTTTGTTGGTTAATATGTTTATTCTGCTGAATAAGTCTTTTGTCAGTGCCGAATCACTGGTCTTCCAGCCATTTTTCAATTCAGGGTTATTTACACAAAAGGTTTATAGAATAAGATGTACAATACCTGTTAAATACACAATTTGCACCATGTAACGCAATGAAATTCTGTAACCCAAAAGTTCCATAGCAATATGGTAACAGTAGTGTCATATAAATAGATGAATATTAGTCAGATCAATGTGAGTATTTACATAGTATTTACAATGTAAGCAGAAGTTATCTTCTGTATTCAGTTGGTAAAGTTGTAGTAAGTTTTAATGTTCAGTTGCAGTTAGGCGCGCGGTATAAAAATGTTGGTGTGTTAGGAATATTCTAGTGTAACTCTAGTGTAGTTAGTTATGTGAGTTATGAATTATGTTGTTGGGGTGGGGTTGTTAATAATATACTGGATCAGCTGTGACCAGTGAAGCAGTGGGACCAATCCCAGTGCATTTAGGTCTTAAATTTTACATTTTTACCTGGACTGTCACTCTCATCATATATGGTTGACTGGAGACAACAACAAATACAAAAAGTGGAGGGTGGGGGGGGGGGGAGAAACTGAGGCTAAAGGTTTGGTGGTCTGCCACTTATGGGATGGTGAATCCATGGAAACATACTTAACTGCAAAATTATAAAAATTGATATGTGTTGCTTCCTAGCCTGAATGTATTGGGTGTCAGTCCCCAGTGACACTCAAACACATTTTACTAAGTTGCGTTGATTTGTTGGCCCTGTGCCAACAGTTCTACACTGCAGACAGTATGCATGACCTTTTTACTAAAGTAAAACAGGAAAACATTTTAGCCTTTATGAGGGCAGCTGGACTGCACCACCTTATAGAGTTTACTAAATGGATTCTATCAATTAATAATACAACTTTTCTTTTTCTATGGGAATTAGTTTCCCTTGACCACAAATATATGATTGTGAGCTTTCTAATTTAATCAGTGTCTATTGGCACATAATTGATTGTCTGCTTTTACATGTAAAAGCGATGGTTTGAACGAAAAACAAACATTTCTCGCCATGAATATGGCCTATGCTGCCGACACGGCGTAAAGCAACCACCAATCAATCAATCAATCCTAGCCTGGCGCTCGGCATTAATAGGATAGGGTAAGGACTGGTTACCTCAGTGTCGAGGATAATATGACTTGAGTGGGATATTGGGTTGTGGTGCTGGTGGCCTGATTTCCCAGTAGGGTAGCACTATAAAGTTGCCATGAGTGCACACTGTCACAAGTGGGTATCTGTCCTGATTTGACCTTAGATGTTGCCAGGATGTAATACTCCAACAACCAACCATCCATACCAACCATCCACCATCCACCATCCACCATCCACCATCCACCATCCACCATCCACCATCCACCATCCACCATCCACCATCCACCATCCACCATCCACCATCCACCATCCACCATCCACCATCCACCATCCACCATCCACCATCCACCTCCATCCACCATCCACCACCATCCATCCATCCACCCACCATCCATCCACCATCCTTTAGTGCACCATCCACCATCCACCATCCACCATCCACCATCCAACATCCACCACCACCATCCACCATCCACCATCCACCACCCACCATCACCATCCACCATTGTCAGTTGCTAAAATCCCATATAATGTAGTCAAAGCATCAGCCACCTTCCACCATCCATACCTAACCATCCACCCTCCACCCTCCACCCACGCCCACGGCCATCTCACCCATACCCCTCCAGCGACCCGCACCCTGCAGCCCGTCCCACCATCACCCCACCCCTCAGTCGCTACCAGCACCATCACCCGCACGCCCCGGGGACCCCACAATCACACCCAAACCCACTACCCACACAACCAACACCCGCACCCACACTCACACTCACACTCTAAATCATCCAAGACTCACACCCACACCCACACCCTCACCCACACTCACACTCACACCACACACACTCACACTCACACTCACACCCACACCCACACCCACACACATTCACACCCACACCCACACCCACACCCACACCCACACCCTCACCCACACCCACACCCACACACAGTTCGTATCAATATCATGCCAGTAGTGCAGTAATGAGCATTTATTGCACGATATTGGGTTTGTGGCTCGAAGGGCCCTAATTTTGTAGTGACTTCCATTACATACGCCATGAGAGGATGAAACTGAGAAATATTGCGCCCAGAAAAGAATTGGAACCCACACATGTTGCCATTCCGGGGCTAGTGTGTTAACCATTAAGCTGGCTAAGCTACCTGATGCAATCACTCTATCCATGCAGGTAGGACATATTTCAATTTTACTCTCAATTACCAGTGTCGGATCATATTCCGCACATCCAGTTCCCAAGTCAAGTCAACATTATTTGTAAGAATTTTACAACCTTGCAACATGTAAGGTCATTCCAGGATGGGTACCAACTTGTGACAGAACACACTCATGGTGATCTTATAATGCTGCCCCACTGGGAGACCTGACCACACACACCATGACCCCATATCCCACTCAGTCGCATTATCCTGACACTGAGCTAACCAGTCCTTGCCATATCCTATTAGTTCAAAGTGCCAAGTTTCTGTTGACACATTTTACATTTTAATATTTTACATTTTAATTTTAATATTGGAACAAAAATTAAACATGGTGATTACAAAGCAGCTTGTTGAGTGACTGTTTATTTTGTGGGGAATTGCTTGTTTCTTAGCTCAAAATGCTTAACTAAGGCTAGTTTTGTCTTAAATATATTCATTATATCATTATATTGCATGTGTCCATCCATGTTTATGCCAAATTGTTATGTATTTCCTTTATTAATTTTGAATAAAATCGAAGTTTTGCCCTACGCATATTGTCAAACTCAAAGGCCGGACGCCTTTGTTTTGCTCTCGACGCCGTTTACAGCGCATGCGCAGACAGAACGACGATCTCGTATATTTTGTAAGTCATTGATTTGACTGGGTTTAGAAATCCCAACCTTCCACACGGGAAGACTGCTCTCTTAAAGATGTTGGTGAAGCCAATGAGAACCGTGATTTTAACGATTCTGGGCCCGGAACTTTGTAAGCATGATCGATCGTTGTAGCATTAGTTTCATTAGCAGTTAAAACGATTTAATTGTGCATGTTATTCGTAACATGGGTAATTCCGGGCGGAGGCGCGAAAACCCACTGCACTGGCTTAACCGGCCCACTGGCGCCACCTCCCTGATCGCCACCTACCGGCTTTACCCAACCATCTTGCCCGGACAGCGACATGTGACTGGATTCAAACCCAACCCCCCTCCACGGCCAGTTCTCCTCCCGCCACCATCCAGTAAGGACCTACACCACCTTTCTTCTTCACACCATGCCATGCAACGCAACGTAATGAAATGCCACCAAGGAAGACAACACGCAACAACAATGGGGTTAAGCAGAATAACCCACCCAAGCAACGCAGGTGCCCGTGAAAGAACCCCGAGCAAAATAACCGCACGGACGAGACAACTGCTCGTGAGCCCCCCAGCACCAGCCATGACGCACAGCCCATGGACCCAACTCCCACAGTTGACACCATCAGTGACGTAGTGTTACAGGCCATCCAGGCGGCAATGGCCATCCAGATGGCCACCCGTTCACCGCCTGGGCCCAGACCACCACCCAAGAACACCACCGAGAAACGTGTCATCGTCGACCTCAGCTGGCCCAGGGGGCACACCATCAACGCCAGCATAAAAAAGGGGCACTACCAAGGGGCTCCCAGAGCCTACACCCTGCCCGGCATCATGGACGTGGCCGATGAGGTGGCAAGGATCGGCCCCGGTGCATACCTACGGACGGCGGATCTTGCAAGGGCCTACAGGCCGCTGCGCACCTCCCCCCTATCCACCCCACTTCTCGGCATCTCCATCGACGGGAAATACTATGTTGACACTGCCCCGCCATTCGGCTGCAGGACATCTTCCTTGGCCTGTGCCAGAACTACCAATGCAGTCCTCTACATCATCAGGAGGAAGGGACACATTGTCCCCTGCTACCTGGACGACTTTGCGGGTGTGGCATCAACCAGGCAAGAGGCGGAACAGGCATACAACGACTGTCTCCATGTGACAGCCTGCGTTGGCCTGGCCCTCTCCCCTGCCAAATGTCCCCCGCCCACCAAGTCCCTCGATTGGCTGGGATTCAACATTGATGCCCAGCGGATGCAGGTCACCATCCCCAAGGACAAGCTGACTGAGATGCTGAAGGAGTGCAGGACCTGGTGGGACCGCACACTCGCATGCTGGAAAGACCTCCAGAAATTTGCGGGTCACCTCAACCACATCGCGTAATGTGTCATCCCTGCATGCCGCTTTATTGCCTGCATATTTGCAGCTCTCAGGGCGGCTCTCTTCACCGGAAAAGGCGAAGTCACTGACGACCTCAAGGCCTATATACGATGGTTCCTGGAGTATGCTGAGAGGGCCAATGGCCTGGTCCTCCTCCAAGGCATGCCACGCCTCCCATGGCTAATGGAGTGTGACTCCTCCCTAAAAGGGGGCGGGGCCCTCTCCCCATCCAACTACTACGGCGAGGCATACCCTGAAGAGGTTACCAACCAAACCAACAACATTGCTCACCTTGAAGCGATGAACTTGGTGGTGGCCCTCATGACCCTGGCACCTCCCAACACCAACCGATTCACCATTACAATCAACACTGACAACACAGCGAGCCAGCAAGTCCTGAGCTCCGACACAGGCAGAGACCAGGGAGATATGGCTATTCGCAGCCACAAACTCCTGTGAGGTGAACATTGTCCATAAGCCCGGCAAGGACCTAGTCTTGGCCGATGCCCTTAGTAGACATTCCTTCAACCCTAGTGCACGACGTAAAGCACACTCTATCTGTAAACAACTTGCAATCAATGAAGTAAATGTCACCTTTGAGAATGTCATTATCCCAGGGCTATGAGTAACCTGGGAAGCTCCAACTTAAACTGCTCCTCTCTTCCCAGACTACTCAGACGAACACCACCAAAAGTTCATGTGCATCTACTTTGTGGGGCTCACGGTGGGAACGTGGAAGAACAAGTCGGACCAAGCCAAACAGTACCTATACTTCTGCAGCGACCACCAGGCCAACCCCCTGGGCCCCGCCACCTACAACCTGCTAGCATACCTCCTAGATCCCCGGGGGTGGAGATGAACTACCTGAGCTACACCATCCACAGCCTCAGGAGGGGTGCGTCCCAGGCGTGTGCTGCCTCTGGGTGCTCCCTCGCGGAGATCAGGGAGCTGGGGGCGTGGTTCTCCTGGGCTGTGCATGCCTACGTCCGCAGGGAACAGGTCCACACCGGCCCACGAACCCTCGCTCCCTCCTTGGTTGAGGGTGCGATTCCGGTCCCAAAAAGACCCTGAGTCCTGGAAAAAAGGGGGGGGGGGTTGCCATTGCTCTGTTATGACCCATGTACCTGAAGAAGAAAAATAAAACCACTGTATATGTGACTCGCCTCCGCCTTCGTGAATTGTGCATGTTATTTGTAACATGGGTAATTCCAGGCAGAGGCGCGAAAACCCACTGCCTTGACTTAGCCGGCCCGCTGGCGCGACCTCCATGATCGTCCTGAACTAAGCCTGAATACCACCAGTGGAGCCACCTACCGGCTTTACCCAACCACCTTACCTGGACACCGACATGTGACTGGATTCAAACCCAAACCGCCCCTCCATGGCCAGTTCTCCTCCCGCCACCATCCAGTAAGGACCTCCACCACCTTTCTTCACTACCCACCCACACCGAAGAGAACGGACAATGGGTAGGGTTGAGGGTTCGATCCCGGTGCCAAAAGACTCTGAGTGTGGGGAAAAAGGGGGGCGGGGGGAGGGGATTACCATTGCTCTGTTATGACCCATGTACCTGAAGAAGACAAATAAAACCACTGTATATGTGACTCGACTCCGCCTTCGTGAATTAAGGCCCAGGATTTAATCTAGGCACTCACAACGACTAACTGTTCACAACATGCACATTCTTATTGCTTACAATACTTAAACAAGCAATACTTCAACTTAAAGCTGCATAGTCCGATGAAAACATCAACTTTTCAAAACCAGAGCAATTATCCTAATTTGATTCTACATATCTAACTTAGATACTGTTGAGCTTATTAAACACGCGTCACCACACTGAAGGGAATACTGAGGCAATTGAATAGAACCTGTTACTGCAGAAGTATATTGGGTCAGAGTTTTGGCATGCATATCAAAATTAATTTTGCATGGTTGCGCTTCAAATATCTCAACAGTTAGCCACTTAAAATAAAAGTTACTTTAAGCTTTAAGGTCCTGTCACACTACGACGTTTCTCACGAACGCGCTTCAACGCGTGGCGACGTGTTCCATTTTTGGGCAAACCGTCGGTACGCGTCCGGAACGTTACCAGCGCGTTACCGGCGCGTTACCGGCGTGTTACCGGCACGTCGGTACATAGCAACGCGTGAATGGACACGCCGGCGCGCGTCGGGCGGCGTCGAGGTTTTGTGCTTGCACAACACTTTTGACGACCCGGAACGCACGGCAGCGTTTTGGGGGGCCCGTTACGGACGTGTTAGCAACACGTCGACACCCGTTGGCGGCGCGCCGGCGGAACGCTGGCAGGACGTTGATCAACGTGGGTTAACGTTGGCTTTTTTTCCCCAAAAATGTGACTGTTCCATCGGCGCGTCAGGAACGTCCCATCGACGTGTTGTGGGAACGCCATTGGCTTTGCTCCAGCGTTTCTCGGCACGTTGGACGTGTTGCCGGCGCGCCTGGATGCGTTTGCCGCGCAGTGTGGACTCGCTGTGGGCGCATCCTAATGTGTTGCTGGCGGGTATGTACGCGTTGACATGGTACTAACACGACACCAACTCGCCATCAACGCACCGACAGCGCGCCGACAACGCGCCGACAACACGCCGAAGGCACGCTGGGAACCCGCTGGCGGGACGTTGACATGCTGTTCCGCCGCGCATCTAAACGCGTTGGCCGCGCGCTAATAACACACTATGATCATGCTACCAACACGCTGCCGCCCGTCCAACTACCCCCCGAAACGCCGAAAAGTTTGACGTTTCTCGACGGGTTGCAAATATTTTGCGCATTGCCGGTGCGCCGGGGGAAACGTTGTAGTGTGACAGGGCCTTAAGGCAAGGTACATTATAATGATCCACCTAATGTATTTATCCAGGAAAATGTCAGACACTCAAAACCATTTGGACTGTGCAACTTTACTTCGATGCTGCTAGTGAATATTTACACGCAATAGACCCCACCCCGCCAGTTAAGCTGTAAAGTACCCGAATAGAGTGGTTCCAGATTCTGCCTATGGATGTCCCTAGCTTAACTGGAGGGGTGTACTATGTGAAGAGAGCAGCGGTGAAATTCCAGAAGAAGAATAAAATATAGTTGTCTTTTTTTATATATATTACACGGATAAGAGCTTGATGCCTGTTGTGATATGAATATCTGATTATAATCAGGCATTTTACTACTTTTCAAGGCATTCTTTACGCAGATATAGCATGTGAAATCGGGAATGTACCCGAATAGAGTGGTTCCAGATTCTGCCGATATATGTCACTAGCTTAACTGGCGGGGGTCTATAGGAGTTTGATTTGAATTATTCATGACAAAATGTTGCTAGATAATTGATGTACTAAAATGACTTGCAACATCCGTAGTTGGTGTGCATCGCATATCTTCATTGCATCTAGCGAAGCTGATTGCCGGATAGAAGTAAATTTGGCGAACCTCTACTTTGAAAATAAATAGAACATTGTCACATTGTACAAATATGGCAAAATTAGGGCATGTATTATTTACATTTGGTTGGTGTCATTGTATAATTGGTCTGTAGTATTATAAGATTATATATGTGTCACTATCAACAGATACTGAGGAATGATTTATATTGGCTAAATTCCCAAGATGTTATCTGTCCCTTAAATTTGGCTATTGTAATGAGAGCATTTTTTAGTTGTATTATATATATATGTGAAATAATTTGAAATAATATAATTCCCTTCTATAAGTACTAGAAATATATATTTGGTATGTTTTAGATCCCCTTTAAATTTTAAGAATTATGGTAATGTCACCTTGTCTGTAAATCCATAACTTTCCCAATACTCAGCATTTATAGGTAAACCATGACAATTTTATATCTATTAGTCAGTCTCTACTATCAGGTGGGAGGAGGGCTGTTCGCTGATGTTATTCATGGCCACCTCCTCTCTCCTGATTATCCGTGTTGCTGGGATCTGAGTCACCCCAATGAGAGCCCAGGTTACTGGATGGATACGCTGACCCTCTAAAATATCTACACATTTATTCAATTTGGTGTGTCAATGGTATCTATAATTTGTGTAGTAAATTATGCTTTTGGAATAACACCAGAAACTGGCAGCCACGATATATTTTATTTTAGATAAAAATTGTACTGATTCTTCATTCTATCTATGTGTGTCCACAAGTCAGTCTGATTGTTATTTTTATGGCCACTAAAATATCTGGAAACTCCTATTTTGCTCTGAGAGGAGCGATGCTGTATGTATTCCCTTATAAGACCGGTGATTAAAAGATAACAGACAGACACATAGTTTTGCTGCAACCAGAAGGTCTCCTTGTCATTCACTGTTCCTGCCTGTGGAAGCATTCTCCATCCAGAGTCAGAAGAGTATTTCTTATATTATTTTGTATTATTTCATAGATTAATTTTATACCTAATTATATAACATGTTGTCTGCAACACGGGTAATTGGGCATGCATACTCGGAACACCTCTCCTAACTATGGACGCATACGTACAATTTTTATTTGAAGTGGCTAAGTTTCTTTTATATATTTAAAGTGCAAACATGTAAAATTAGTTTGAGCAAGCATGCGAAAACTCTGACACCATAGACTTTGGGGGTAATGGGTTATATTAAATTGTCTCAGTATTCCTTTCTATTTGGCAAAAGAAAATGTTTCATAAGTGCATCAGTATCTCAGCGAGATAAAAGATTAACCAGTACTTGTAGTACATGGGTGAAGACCAGCCTTATATAAAAACGGTCGAAAAATCGGGCTAATGAAATGAGTCTTTATGAGGGCCTAATTTCACAATCTAAGAAGCAACATTTATTCTTTGTATATGTCTTCATATTTACCCGCTACTTTTGAGTGGGAAAATATAATAAAACATATACTTTAATACAATTTAAAAGAGAAATCGATGGCATTCTCTGGCCGGCATCTTGTCTTTTTGTATTCTCTCCCATTTCACCAACTCTGTGCTGATATAAGTAACCATTTGACACAGGTGCCAGGCATTCTACTTCTTGTTCCATACCAAAGCTATTTTCGCCCATATTTAGACTACGTTGTTGTTCACCCCTGTACTGGAAGTATGGGGTGAATCTGTTATCTATATCTCAGCTAGATATGTAGAATCAGTTGTAGATAATTGTTTTGGTTTTGAAAATGTGATGCTTCATGGGACTATGCAGCTATAAACATAAACAAAAATAGGCAAGGGTGAGTTCAGCGAATATGTCAACTCGGACAATAGACACAGGAGGTGGGAATTATTTATGAAGAATGGTGCTGAATTCAGCTAACAATACACATGTCATGGTGGCGATGAAAATTGGAAATATTGCGCCTAGAGTGGGACTCGAACCCACATCTCTTTGCATTCCGGACCAGTGTGCTAACCATTACACCACCTAGGCTTCCTGATATCACCATACCACCCATGCCTACCTGTATATGCTGCTCCATGCATCAGAGGTCAGTGCAGACTACTACACTCATCCCCCTGGAATTGTAAGCCTTTTAATGCTTTTAATTGCATACATAGAGGCAGTGCACTTACACATACATACACAGGGCAGGTTCAACAACCATACAGCGTGTAGCTTGTATAGGATCATCGTCACGGCAACCAGTGTCATGGGGGTGATGAAAATGGGAAATATTGCGCATTTAAATCGACATAATCCGATGAAAAATGTAACATTTATTTAAACCAAAGGACTCGCACACATTTGATCCTACATATCTAACTTAGACACGGACATTCTTTATTAAGTATTTCTGCATAGAATCAACTTTGATTAAGCACAATGTGCGTAGTGAGAAAGATGCTACCACTGGGGACTTATTTAGAGCCCCTTTATGTTCTTAGCATGCCTGTCGGCAATTTCTCCTCATTTCTAATTATTCCTGTCATTCAGCCCAATAGACTCCGCCAGTTAAGCTGGAAACTACCCGACTAGAGTAGTTCCAATTTTTGCCAACAGATGTCATTAGCTTAACTGGTGGGGTTTATTTAATACATGTGAAGAGAGCGGCGGTAACACCCAGCATAAAAATACAATATACAGTAAAACCTCTCTATACCGACCCCTCCATAAATCGACCACTCCCCTATATCGATCTCTTTATTTAGATCCCAAGATAGGGCAAGAACTAGTTAGCTCAGTGTCAGGATAATGTGACTAAGTGGTATATCGGGTCATGGTGCTTGCAGCCTGATTTCTCAGTGGGGCAGCACTATAAAGTCGCCATGAGGGTGCACTGTGACAAGTCAGGACCCATCCTGATATGACCTTAGATGTTGCCAGGACGTAAACCTCCACCCACAATCCCTACGTCACGCTTGATTTGACCACCTACCGAGCACTCCCTACACACCCCACTTTCCACTCTTACTCCCCACTCCAACCCCCCTCCACACTCAGCGGATTGTGTGTAGACTGTGGATTGTTGTTCTCCACACAGTTCAGCTCCAGTTTCAGCTCCAGAACTCTCTTCTAGTGCAATAGTATCAGTAGAGAGAAAGAAAGGCACAACCAACAGTGAAGGACAGGAGAGAGTAGCTTTTATTGTTGCCTACTCCAGTCAAGTCCAACACAAACCAACTCTGCCAACCTCCACCACCACCAGAGAGAGAGTGCCAGCTTAGAAGGAAATCACCCCTTCTTATACTAACAGGGGCTGGCAGGGGGGTGGGAGGGCGTAGGGGAAGTAATCAGAACCCACACTTACCATGTTCTAACATCATTAATACATCTAAGTCATAACCTCAACATATACCCATACAATAACACACATGCAATGTATTTTACATTTACAATCATGAATTGACAGTATTCTTCATATATTAAGTATACCTGCATACATTTCATATTTCAGATAATACACTCCTGCATAATGCATAAGTCATACCATTAACATATACTCATACAATAACATGCATGCAATGTATTTTTGTACATTTACAATCATGAATTGACAGTACATTTCAGATCTTAAGTATTCCTGCAGACATTTCCTATTTCAGATAATGCATTCCTAAATAATCCTCCTACTACTAGACATTCCCACTATGACCACCTTTAGGGCCTGGTTCACTCTAGGTAATTGCACCTGCACCCCCATCCCCTTCACCCCAGCAGAGCCGCAGCTCTTACGCAAACATACCCAAACTAACCACCACCACCTGGCTTTACTGAATGCGCAAGTCCATTCTGATGTCTATATTTAGAACAGTGTCACAGCTATATTGCCCTTCAAGTTAACTTCACAGTGGTTTACAACCAATTATCCCCCTCAGCCTGTGGCCAAATGACACCCAGTCTGTTTCACCCATGAGTTACCTACACGCATTCCCTTATAGCCTGACTGCTGGGTGCTCCCTTCATATACTAGTTATATGTCCACCACTAGTTCTGATTAATATTAAAATTCGCATATTTCTGCTCATAGTTACTGAAATTGCTAACTACTACTTTACACCTTGTCGGCATGACGTACTTGGTTGGTTGTTTGAGTTTTACGTCCTGCCAACTTCTCAGGCCATATCAGGACGGTAATACTGAATTGTGACAGCGCGCACTCATGGTAACTTTATAGTGGTGCCCTACTAGGAAATCAGGCCACTGGCACCATGACCTGATATCCCACTCAGTCACATTATCCTGACCCTGTGCTAACCAGTCCTTGTCCTATCAAATTAATGCCGAGCGCCAGGCTAGGAAGCAACAAGTATCAATTCTATAAGCCATTGGTTTGACTCTACGGTAACCGAACGCCCGATATCCCGCACTGGGGACCCGCGCTCTAGCGATTCTGCCACCCCCTCCGATGACGTGACATACTTTACATATGCTCGGTAACTGGCCATAACATACCTCCATTGTTGGTTGTCCTGGTGATGAAGGAATGCAATCATATTGTAAAGTCTATGGCTTGAATCTGTTGTTGTGTAGGCAGGCTATAGTGAAATCAATACAGACAAAGAGAAAGGAAGAGTATAAAGTGTGAAAGAAGCGAGAGCGAGTCAAGCCATCTGGTTTATTATTTACATGGTACATGGATTCATTATAGAGTATCACCACACCCTTTTTCCACAATGGGAAACAAGCATTCTTAGCTCTACCAATAGGGATCCAGCATTCATGGTCACCATGGTAACCAGTGATCTGCCCACCACCACCAAGCTGTGTGGCTTCCCTGGCCACCACCTGCCTTGAGCCTGTATGTGGTGATCCTACCTAGCAGAGGGGGGAGGGGGTAGGCTCTGAATGCCCCTTACACACAGCCCTGCCAGCACCACTATGTCTATTTACATCTCACTCAGGCACCACCAGCACCTACATACATGCGCCTGGTCATGTATATTCGATCAGTCATAGAACATTTGCATTCCCCCACCAATGCATTAAATCGGAATATTTTACAAGATTATGAATGCACGCTTACAAATTACACATCCACCTAATACCATTTCCTCCATTCCTTATCACTGTATCAGTAGGTATCTATCGCAAATCTGCAAGTCCGCCTAGGGCAGTCAGTTGAAGCTCATCCCGGCAACCAAGCCAAGTCTATTGTATCCAGAGGGGTGATAGCCACACCACACCGCTGGTCATAGCACTATGTCCAGGCCTTGCTAAGAATCCCTCCTGTATATTCGCACTCCCCACCCCACCCACCACCCCCATGCCATGCCTGATTTGATCACCCACTCTTAACCACACCCCTCCTCGACATGACAAACCTTTCACATGCTTTCGAACTAGTCATAACTTACCTCCATTGTTGGTTGCCTTGGTGACGAAGGAATGCAGTCAGATGAATGTGTGCTTACACAATTCACATCCTCCTCCTACCATCTCCTCCGTTCCTTATCACAGTATCAGTAGGTATCTATCGCAAATCTGCAAAGCCTACTAGGCCGGTCAGTTGAAGCGCGTCGCAGCAACCAAGCTAAGTCTATTGTATCCACAGGGGTGATAGCCACACCGCTCGATATATCACAGTGTTCAGGCTTTAGAAGGAATCCCTCCTCCACATTGCAAATGCAGTGTCCGCCCAGGTCTCAGCGAGAACGCCAGGCTTTCTGTAGAGACAGAAAACACTCACAGGTGGCGCCAAACGAATATATATATATATATTTAGCAATTGATTAAGAATTGTAATTAAATCATTTGAGCACCGTCGTTATGTAAGCGATGTTATATTGGATTAAATGAGTAGAAATAACACAAGATTCACTCTAAATTGACCTACTTGTAGCCATTGTTCAAGTTATCAAGTTATTATTGTTCTATGGCGCGGTTTTTTAGTATACGCTGCCCATCCATGTCAGTCGCCGTGGCAATTCTTTAGATCAGCTGCTTGCCAAAGATTATGCACATACTCATCATATGTGTCTTGGTTGCTTTCCTCATTTTCCATTTCTTTACATTCATATAGTACATGGAATATCATATAGGATGCTTATGTGCTTGCATATGCTTTTCCATTGCTTTACATTCATATAGTATATTGAATATCATATATGATGCTGGTCCTGATGATGATCATCATCATGCTGATGAGCTTATTACCTTCAGAGACACGGGTCAATGAGTTACCAAGCCGGAACCGGAACTCGAGCATACACCATACCATTCCTCACAGCTGCCAGCGTTGAAGACAAGCACCCTCACGGGAGCTTAACGCGCAGTGAACTGTGATGGTTCACCTCTGAACCTTCCCTCACTCACTTCCCACTGGCTCCTTAGTTCAGTCGGTTCCGCTAGTTGGTGATGACCAGCAACACCGGAAGGTTTCCTTTGACACTAACACCTCCACCAGACGGGATGGCCGAATGAGTTGAACGTCCGTCTCCTGTTTTGGTAGATCGTCGGATTCTAACCATCGTCAAGTCAAACCAAATGACTTAAAAATTGATACTTGTCGCTTCCTAGCCAGGTGCTCAGCATTAATAGGATAGGGCAAGGACTGGCTGGATCAGTGTCAGGATAATGTTACTGAGTGGGATATCAGGTCATTGTGCTGCAGCATTAGCTCTCAGTGGGGCAGCACTATAAAGTCACCATGAGCACGCACTGACACAAGTCGGTACCCATCGTGATATGACCTAGATGTTGCCAAGATGTCAAACTCCAACAATAAACCAAAACCTCCAGGGTGGAGTAGCCGACGCTGAGGAGCCTGATATTATGTCTGTAAATGATTGTTCAACAACTCAACGACCAGTTTAAAACTTTGTTGTGCCTTCACAAATAAAAGCACAATCGGAACTCCTGTCCTTGACCACTATTTCCCAGGTTGTAGTGTTGATATTATATTTCTTAAGGTTGTATTTAAGGCACTCCTTGAACCTTTTCTTCTGACCACCTTGTTTTCTGCGTCCTTTTACAAGTTCACAGTAGAAGAGCCACACATATATATATATATTATGTCATTCGCTGAAAATATCACATGGTGGGTACATTAAGTTGCATTAGCTGAGCAACTCAGGAATGTCAGGAGCTGCTCATTCGATGCGCTACGGAGGCAATTTCCGGTCAGTGGAGCAGCTCAATGAGAGTGGACATCAGCTCATTCAATCCGTCCGGAGCTACATCCGGTTAGTGACAGCGCTGTGTGAGCAGCTCCTGAGAGGATGATAGCAGTTTGTGTAACCAGGTAGGTAACAAGCTTCTGTCACTTAGAGCATCCTGGGAGCAGCTCTCTCTCTGTGTCTCTGTCTCTCTGTTTCTCTCTGGTTTTCTCGTTGTGTCTCTCTGTGCCTATATGTCCCTCTCTGTCTACCTCTATCTCTCGCTGTCTCTCTCAATCTCTCGGTCTCTCTCTGTATCTATATGTATCTCTCTGTGTCTCTCGGTCTCTCTCCGTGTCTCTCCGCCTCTCTCCGTCTCTCTCAGTCTCTCTCAGTCTCTCTCCGTCTCTCTCCGTCTTTCTCCGTATCTCTATGTATATCTCCGTCTCTCTCCTTCTCTCTCCGTCTGTTTCCGTCTCTCTCCGTCTCTCTCCGCCTCTCTCCGTATCTCACCGTTTCTCCCCGTCTCTCTCCGTCTCTCCCCGTCTCTCTCCGTCTCTCTCCGTCTCTCTCCGTCTCTCTCCGTCTCACTCCGATATGTTGAGAATTGAACGGCTGAGCGAGTAAGTCGATAGAAGCAATGACACCGTCCGCCGGTCAGGTTGCAGAAGGGGGCACGCCCTGGGAAGAACTTGTGCTGAGTGAGTGAGTGAATTAGTGGGTGAGTGAATGAGTGGGTGGGTGAGACAGTGAGTGGGTGAGTGGGTGAGTGGGTGGGTGAGTGAGTGAGTGGGTGGGTGAGTGAGTGAGTGAGTGGGTGGTGAGTGGGTGGGTGAGTGAGTGAGTGAGTGTGGTGGGTGGGTGTGGTGGTGGTGGTGAGTGTGGTGTGTGAGGTGAGTGGTAGTGGGTGGGTGAGTGAGTGAATGGATGAGTGAGTGAGTGTGAGTGGAGTGGGTGGGGTGTGAGTGGGTGGGTGGGTGAGTAAGTGAGTGGTGGGTGAATGAGTGAGTGAATGGGTGGGGTGAGGGGTGTGGTGGTGAGTGGGTGGGTTGGTGAGTGAGTGGGATGGTGAGTGAGTGAGTGGGTGGGTGGGTGAATGAGTGAATGAGTGAGTGAGTGGGTGGGAGTGAGTGAGTGAGTGAGTGGGTGAGTAAGTGAGTGGGTGGGTGGGTGGGTGGGTGGGTGAGTGGGTAGGTGAGTGGGTGAGTGAGTGAGTGAGTGGGTGGCTTGGTGAGTGGGTGTGTCAGTGAGTGAGTGAGTGGGTGAGTGTGTGGGTGGGTGGGTGGGTGAGTGAGTGGGTGGGTGAGTTGGTGAGTGAGTGGGTGAGTGAGTGAGTGGGTGGGTGGGTGGGTGGTGAGTGAGTGAGTTGGTGAATGAGTTGGTGAGTGAGTGGGTGAGTTGGTGAGTGAGTGGGTGAGTGGATGGGTGGGTGGGTGAGTGAGTGAGTGGGTGAGTGAGTGAGTGAGTGGGTGAGTGAGTGAGTGAGTGAGTGAGTGAGTGGGTGGGTTGGTTGGTTGTAGCGAGCAACTCAGTAGAGGTATCTCCGTGTGAGGCGTTCCCTCGCACGAACTAGGAGGAACTTCCTGTGCGTGATGGTGACGACACCCGCAGTGCTCAGAGAGTGATAGACGTGCGGAGTGATTGAGAGGACAACAACAATAAAAGGGTTCACCCAGAGAGTGGGAGAACACCTTCTCTGTGTTAATCACACACACCTTACCCGCCCGCCCGTCCGCCTCTGGGCGTGGCTTCAGTGGATCCCAGTCGCTGAATCTGATAGGGCAGCTCCAAGGTGCGTGGAAGGCAGGGCTGGGTCCGGGCGTGTGTGGTGGTTGACACCGTGGTGGCAGGAGTTGAAGTGTCGACGGTGCCGGCCCCGATGGCTGCCGGCCCGGGAAGCCCGCTCTGTGTTGGCACGGGAAACTCGACGGGCGGGTCAGGCCACGGCTGTATGCTGAGCAGGCACGTGACTGCCTCTCTCTGTGAGACTTGGGATATGGGTTGTCCGCGTGTGTGTGTGTGTATGTGTGTGTGTCTGTGTGGGTGTGTGTGTATGTGTGGGTGTCTGTCTGCCTGTGTGTCTGCGGGAAGTACTGCCGTCAGAGGTGCCAGTGGTTACGGCTGGTTGGGTCGAGGAGCACAGGCTAGTTTTGTCGTAATGGGCGGTGGAGTGGGTGGGTGTAATTGCGGGTGTGTGAGGGGGGGGGGGGTGTGTGGCGGGAGTTTGTGAGTTCATGTCGGGTTTGTGAGTTTATGTGGGGAGGTAGCTGAGTTGATGTGGGTGATTAGGAGTTTATGTGGTGTGAGTGAGTTTATGTGGGGGAGTAGGTGAGTTATGTGGGGGATTAGTTGAGATTATGTGGGGAGTAGGTGAGTTTTATGTGGGGGAGTAGGTGAGTTATGTGGGGGAGTAGCTGACTTTATTGCATGACTAGGGGAGTTTATGTGGGGGAGTAGGTGAGTTTATGTGGGGATTAGGTGAGTTTTTGTGGGGGGATAGTGAGTTATGTGGTGGAGTACATGTTCATGTGGAGGAGTAGGTCAGTTTTATGTGGGGGAGTAGGTGAGTTTATGTGGGGGGAGTAGGTGAGTTTATTTGGGGGAGTAGTGTTGTGGGGGGAGTGAGTTTTATGGGGGGGATTAGGTGAGTTAATGTGGGGAGTACTGAGTTCATGTGGAGGAGTAGGTGAGTTTTTGTGGGGGTAGGTGAGTTTTTATAATTGGGGGAGTAGGTGAGTTCATGTGGGGGATAGGTGAGTTTATGTGGGGGCTTAGGTGAGTTTATGTGGGGGATCGTGAGTTATGTGGGGGTTGGTGGTTAATGTGGGGAGTAGGTGAGTTTATGTGGGGGAGTAGGGGAGTTATGTGGGAGTAGGTGAGTTTATGTGGGGGCTCAGGTGAGTTAATGTGGGGGAGTAGGTGAGTTTATGTGGGGAGTGTAGGAGTTTATGTGGGGGGGTTGGTGAGTTTATGTGGGAGTAGTCAGTTTATGTGGGTGAGTAGGTCAGTTTATGTGGGTGATTGGGTGAGTTTATCTGGGGGACTATGTGAATTTATGTGGGGGAATAGGTGAGTTTATGCAGGGGACTAGGTGAGTGTATGTGGGGAGTAGGTGAGTTTATGTGGGGGAGTAGGGGAGTTTATGTGGGGGAGTAGCTGAGTTTATGTGGGTGATTAGGGGAGTTTATGTGGGGGAGTAGGTGAGTTTATGTGGGGGAGTAGGTGAGTTTATGTGGGGAGTAGCTGAGTTCATGTGGGGGAGTAGGTGAGTTTATGTTGGGGAGTAGGGGAGTTTATGTGGGGGAGTAGCTGAGTTTATGTGGGTGATTAGGGGAGTTTATGTGGGGTAGTAGGTGAGTTTATGTGGGGGAGTAGGTGAGTTTATGTGGGCAGTAGGTGAGTTCATGTGGGGGAGTAGGTGAGTTTATGTTGGGGAGTAGGTGAGTTTATGTGGGGGAGTAGGTGAGTGTATGTAGGGGAGTAGGTGGGTGCTGTTGGAGTAAGGAAGTGCAATTGTATGGTGTATTCGATTATCCAACTTGGGTAACCCGATTCACTTTTTGGCCCATGCGCACATCTTACAGACTCGAGTTGAATAAACGAATACGCTTCTCCATGCTAGGGGTAGAAACAAATTGTGGCTTAATACAAAACTTTGTTATTTTTAATAACTAATATAACTACAGCCAAATAGGATTTAAGGGTATTTCATGATTGCATAGTTTAGTTATATTTCCATTTCATTAATCTGGGTTATTAAAAATACCCACATTAAAACAACACTTAGGACTTGACCGGGCAGCTGTTATTCTACAGGTACCAGCACAAATGTGACGTCATCACTCCTAGCCACCCCCAGTCAAGACGTGGGTTACTGGGGTCGGGACTTTTTGCACACGGCGCTTGTATTTGTCGACTCCACTTGTGGTGTGCGATTTGAAATTCTAGCAACTCGGATGACCCGAGTCACCCTGGTCGTGTTAATCGAATACGGATGTAGTGTGAGTGTGCAGCTAATGGGGTGGAGAGTGTGGGTGAGCGTGTGTAGGTGGGTGGGTCTGTGGGGCAATGGCGGCAAGGGGGTGAAGGTGGAGCGAGAGTGTAGGTGAGTTTGTGTATATTCGGTTCGTTGTTGGAATTCTATATCCTGGCAACATCTAAGGTCATATCAGGACGGGTACCGATGTGTGATAGTGCGCACTCATGGCAACTTTATAGTACTGCCCCATTGGGAGACCATGTCGCCAGCACCATGACCAGATATCCCACTTAGTCACATTATCCTGACACTGAGCCAACCAGTCATTGCCCTATCCTGGGTAGCTGGCTAGGAAGTGACAAGTATCTATTTTTAAGTCACTGATGAACCAGTTGTGGGCCACTGGTTGGAACGGAAAATAGACCAAACTGCAAATGGGTCCACTGAGCAGGATCGATCGGATGACCCACACCTTCACAGGCGGACACTCTGCCGCCTGACCTACGTCCTGCTCCTAGAAGTTTCAGAGAGAGAAAACAGGTAGAGTGGTCTGCACTGACCTCTCAGGCAAGGAGCCACAGACACAGGTAAGCGTTGATAGAGGGGATGCAATACTGGCCCAGAATGCAAAAGATGTGTGTTCGATTCCTGCACTAGGTGTCATTTTTTCATAAGCATATTCAGCACTATATGGAGCGACCCAACCAGCCATGGTTGAACTCATTTAAGCCCGTTTGAACTTGCCGGAAATGGACTTTCCTCTTCTCGTTCTCGCTAGAACTCAGTGTGACCCAATCAGAGCTGTTCTTTTCTATTGCAAATGGCCACCTCCATGGGGGCAGCCATGTGCAATCAAAAAGAACAGCTCTGATTGGCTGACAACAGTTCTCCGTGTCAGCCAATCAGAGCCATTATTTTTTATTGCAAATGGCGGCCCCCATAAGGGGCAGCCATTTGCAATCGAAAAGAACAGGTCTGATTGGCTCAAATTATGAAAAGATCCCATTATGTATTTAGTAGTTTCTTGTTCAGACATAGTTACACATATATATGTAACTTTTGCACAGATTAAAGTGCTTGAAGTATATTTTTAATTTATCTACATCAACTTCTCTTTAAATCACACAATACCAGGACTTAAAGAATGGGAAACTATTCCTGCAAGGGGATGCTCAATATGACCCAGTGGTCACCCGTTTTTGCTCCTTTCCTCGATGTGGACCCTTCTCCATTTTATTCCATTTTCATCACCCCCATGACAATCGTTGTCCTGAACTGGATTATGTACAAGCTATGGTTGAACCTTGATTGTGTGTATGTGTATATATGTATATATAGGTAAGTGTGGTGTTCTCTGTGGCGGAGTGGTTAGAGTGTCTGACTTTTGTCTAGGTCAGACTCCTAATCTGAAGGTTGGTGGTTCGATTCTCCATGCCCCCACCTCTGCCAATTTGGATTTCCACCGCTGTGGATAACTTACAGCGTCATCAAAGGCCAGTTGCTCTCATACCATGTCTTATGTGGTGTGGGAGGTTAAAAATCCCTTGGGTCGGTAAAAGTGTAGGCTCGGGCTTTCTATCGACAAACTGTCTAATGGTGAAAACAAGTCTATTCAGGCTTATCCATAATAGGCAGTATAAATCTTCAAGAAAAAAAAAAGAAAAGAAAAAAAAGTGCATTGCCTCTATATAAGTAATTGTAAGCATTAAACGACTTAAAAGGGGGATGGGTATACTAGTGGTAGTCCGCACTGACCTCTCAGGTATGGAGTTACATAGACAGGTGGGCGTGGATAGGCTGGTGACGTCAGGGAACCTAGATGGTGTAATGGTTAGCACACTGGTTCAGAATGCAAAAGATATGGGTTCGATTTCCGCTCTAGGTGCAATATTTCCCATTTGCATCACTCCCCTATGACATAGCCGAGGAAAGTACAGGGCAGGGATTTGCAGGGCAGGGCAAGTAGCGATAGTGCGATTGTGTTTGTTTGTTGTTTTACGTCCTAGCAACATATAATGTCATATCAGGACGGGGTGCGATTGAGAGTGGGTTTGTTTGTTTTGTTTGTTTCGGTTTTACATCCTAGCACGGTGTATGGTCATAGGGTGGGTACCGACTTTGACAGGACGCTCTTATGGCGACTTCATAGTGCTGCCCCACTGACAGATGTCCGTTTTGTTTGACCTGCTAGCAACATCTAAGGTCATATCAGGATGGGTACCGATTTGTAACAGTGCACACTCATGGCGACTTCATAGTGCTGCCCCACTGGGACACCAGACCACCGGCACCATGACCCGATATCCCACTCAGTCACATTTTCCTGATAGTGAAGTAACTGAGTGCACCTGGTGGTTTTAGTGAAGTAACCAGTAACTGCTCTATCCTAGCAATGCAAAGCGCCAGGTTAGGTAGTAACACATGTCAATTTGGTAACTCGTAGTTTTGACTCGGACTGGGTACTGACATCCCGACCTTCCCCAAGTGAAGTCTGCGCTCTACCGACTGGGCCACGAGGTCCGGTGAGGGTGAGTGGGTCACATATGACACCATGTAGTGATGGTGGGTGAAGGAGCAAGACGTAGTTCAGGTGGTAGAGTGTCCACCTGTGAAGGTTTTGGTCCTCCGACCGAATCCTGCTCAGTGCACCTATTTGCAGTTTGCGCTATTTTCCGTTCCAACCAGTGGTCCACAACTGGTTCATCAAAGGCTGTGCTATCTGCTGTCCGGTCTGTAGGAAAGTGCATATAAAAGATCCCTTGCTGCTTATCGGAAAGAGTAGCCTATGTGGCGGTAGCAGGTTTCCTCCAAAGAAATATGTCAGAATGACCATATATTTGACGTCCAATAGCCGATGATGAAAATCAATGTGCTCTGGAGGAGGCGTTAAATAAAACAAGCTTTCTTTGATGGTGGGTGAAGTAACGATGTCGACACGACAAGCAGGTCCAGTCAGCGCGTGAATACTTTTTTATCACATCGATTTATAAATATGTGGAAACCGGGGCGCTGTGGCCTAATCGGTAGAGCACGGGTCTCGCATGCGGGAGATCAAGAGTTCGTCTCCCACTGGTTCCAGGTTGAATCAAACCACTGACTTACAAAATTGATACTTCTCGCTTCCTAGCCTGGCATTCCCCATCAAATCAAATTAATGACTTAACAAAATTGATACTCGTCGCTTCCTAGCCTGGCGCTCGGCATTACTAGGGTAGAGCAAGGAATGGTTAGTGCAGTGTCAGGAAAATGTCAGGATAGGAGTGAGATACTGGGTCATGGTGCCAGTGGTCTGATTTCCCAGTGGGGCAGCACTGTAAAGTTGCCTCGCCGTGAATATGGGCCCTGCTGCCGACAGGGCGTAAAGCAACCACCAATCAATCAATCAAACTTTAAAGTCGCCATGTGTGCACGCTGCCACAAGTCGGTACCCATCCTGATATGACCATATATGTTGCCAGGATGTAAAACTCCAACAACCAACCAACTATCGGTTTATTCACGTGTGTACGTACGTGGATGTGCGCTCGTGCGCCCTCGGTCTGCTGCCGCGCCCCCCTGCGCACCTGACTGCCTGCGCACCTGACTGCATGCACACATGACTGCCTATGCACCTGACTGCCTATGCACCTGACTGCCTATGCACCTGACTGCCTGCACACCTGACTGCCTGCGCACCTGACTGCCTGCGCACCTGACTGCATGCGCACCTGACTGCCTGCGCACCTGACTGCATGCACACCTGACTGCATGCGCAAGTGACTGCCTGCGCAATTGACTGCTTGCGCACCTGACTGCATATGCACCTGACTGCCTGCGCACCTGACTGCATGTGCACCTGACTGCCTGCGCACCTAACTGCATGCACACCTGAATGCCTGCGCATGTGACTGCCTGCGCATGTGACTGCCTGCGCACCTGACTGCCTGCGCACCTGACTGCATGCACACATGACTGCCTATGCACCTGACTGCCTATGCACATGCCTGCCTGCGCACCTGACTGCCTGCGCACCTGACTGCCTGCACACATGACTGCCTATGCACCTGACTGCCTATGCACCTGACTGCCTGCGCACCTGACTGCCTGCGCACCTGACTGCCTGCGCACCTGACTGCATGCGCACCTGACTGCCTGCGCACCTGACTGCATGCACACCTGACTGCATGCGCAAGTGACTGCCTGCGCAATTGACTGCTTGCGCACCTGACTGCATATGCACCTGACTGCCTGCGCACCTGACTGCATGTGCACCTGACTGCCTGCGCACCTAACTGCATGCACACCTGACTGCCTGCGCATGTGACTGCCTGCGCATGTGACTGCCTGCGCACCTGACTGCCTGCGCACCTGACTGCATGCACACATGACTGCCTATGCACCTGACTGCCTATGCACCTGACTGCCTGCGCACCTGACTGCCTGCGCACCTGACTGCCTGCGCACCTGACTGCATGCGCACCTGACTGCATGCGCACCTGACTGCATGCACACCTGACTGCATGCGCAAGTGACTGCCTGCGCAATTGACTGCTTGCGCACCTGACTGCATATGCACCTGACTGCCTGCACACCTGACTGCATGTGCACCTGACTGCCTGCGCACCTAACTGCATGCACACCTGACTGCCTGCGAACCTGACTGCATGCGCACCTGACTGCATGCACACCTGACTGCATGCGCAAGTGACTGCCTGCGCACATGACTGCCTGCGCACCTGACTGCCTATGCACCTGACTGCCTGTGCACCTGACTGCATGCGCACCTGACTGCCTGCACACATGACTGCCTGCGCACCTGACTGCCTATGCGCCTGACTGCCTGCGCACCTGACTGCATGCGCACGTGACTGCATGCACACCTGACTGCATGCGCACGTGACTGCCTGCGCACCTGACTGCATGTGCACCTGACTGCCTGCGCACCTAACTGCATGCACACCTGACTGCCTGCGAACCTGACTGCATGTGCACCTGACTGCATGCACACCTGACTGCATGCGCAAGTGACTGCCTGCGCACATGACTGCCTGCGCACGTGTGGGTGTCCGCATACAATAATTACAGTACAGTAAAACCTCTCTAAATTGACCGACTTTAAATGGTGCATCTAGGGAGGTGGTCGGCTTAGGGAGTTTTGTTATCGTTACAAAGGTAGTGTAGTAGTTTGCACTGACCTCTCAGGCAAGGAGCTGCATAGACAGGTAGTCATGGGTAGTGTGGTGATATCAGGGAGCCTAGGTGGTGTAATGGTTAGCACACTGGCCCGGAATGGAAATAGATGTGGGTTCGACATCGGCCTATCACAGTATCATATGGGTGATCGTTTGGGACCAAAATAAACTGATCGATATAATGGAGTTGTCGATCTGTGGAGATGGCCGGTTAGAGAGGTTTGGCTGTATGTTCTTACATTAGTCCCAAATCAAACGTAATTAAATCAGTCACAATAATTACAGTATATATATACCTACTGTTGGGCCAGGTTGGTTGGTTGTTGGAGTTTTATATCCTGGCAACATCTAAGTTCATATAAGGACGGGCACCGACTTGTGGTAGTACACACCCATGGTGACTTCATAGTGCTGCCCGACTGTGGAATCAGGCCACCATCACCATGACCCAATATCCCACTCAGTCACATTAATCTGAAACTGAGCGAATGGATCCTTGCCCTATCCTATTATTGCAGAGCGCCAGGCTAGGAAGCGACAAGTATCAATTTTGTAAGTCATTGGTTTGACTTGACTGGGACCGCTGGACCATTTCCCACACAATAATTATAATATTGACGTACATTTTTTCCTCTCCAAATCTCAGATAGTTATATCAGTCACACTCTTTGCAGAATAAACTTACATTTGGACATCGAACATAATTAAATAAATCACACACATTACAGTGTTTATCTACAGTTGTGTCATATCCCACATAATTAAGACGATACCGATATGTACATGAAATATAGTTTTCATTTTTGGTGAGAGGATTAATCATTATAATTAACAAAAAGAAATAGCAACATCCTTTCTGAAAGCAATAGCAGTAAATATGGTTCACTCTCCTGAAAACTGGCCAGAAATGTCACATGGGGAGTTAAAATCTAATATTTGAATTTTTAACATTTCTTGGTTGCAAATGAAAGCTGTAAATCTCCCCTTTACATCTCTGTAAAATATAAATTGATTAGATAAAAAATAAAGGTGTAGTCCATGATTAAGCTATGTCTTATGGCAGTATAACATGTGTGTCACACCTGTAACACATGTTTAGGACACCACACAGTCTGCTTAATAAAATCTAATCAGAATTAAATAATCTCATACTTAGAAGTATATTAATCAGGGCATAATATACAGAAATATGTAGTGCTTGTATTGATAAAGTAATTCCCAGCCATGCTTTATTCACTGAATAATTAGTGTACAATATTTGCATGGCATCCAGACACCACCCATTACACGTGTGAGGGAAATGTGTAATGTTATTTCTGAAGACATCAAATTTGTGGTTTTAATTTAAGCATGCATACATGTTAATACATACTTCCTTTTTGATTTGGGAACTGTTTTGTTTGATATATCAATGCAATACAAGATGTTAATAAGGATTCAACCATGTCCCATATGTCATGTTACAAATAGCTGACTGTAAAATGGGTTTTTTTTTGTACAAAAACACTTCATAACTAAAAGGCCCAAAGTTGCGCACAGTTTATTTTATTTCCCTTATTTCTTTCATCAAATCTGAACATGAATATGAAAAGTATAAGGAAAAAAATAAGTAGGAAGTTTTTTATTGATGTTTTAAAATCCCATCCCATGCTCACCAGTTTTCAGGAGAGTTACCCATATATCAATTAAAATTGTTGTTTTAATTGCAATAGCAGGAGAAATTTCAACAGAACTTAAGCGGCTGTCATACCTCGCCGGATTGAGCAACGGACATAATTGTCTAGTCCGGTGGTGTTCGGGCGTGATAAGTATCAAAATGTATTAAAATGTGTCAAAATGTTGCGATATTGGGTCAAAGGCCGCTGGACGAACGGACATGAAACAGACATGAAAGGACATGAACGGATGGCCAACGGACGGTAAGCGGACTAAACAGACTCAAATCCTTTCCAAGTTTTGTGCATGTTCAAAACTTCTAACGGATTGGGCCGGATATCAATGGATATCAACGGATATGCAATGGATATGCAACGGATACAAACCAGACTTTGCCAGATATCAACGGACTTTGTTCAGTTTCTTACCATTTCCCCAATCCGGTGCTGTGTGACAGAGCCTTTACAATCAAAAGCTCATAAGTAACAGACTCGAGCAATGGGGCTTTGCAATAGGAAATACAATAGGACAATTTTGCAATAAATATAGATTTTTAGGTGCTTGTTTTTCTATTCCTTTTAGCAAAATATAAGTAATAAGAGAGGTAATGGCACTGAAATACTAAAGACTGGCATATATAAAAACAATAATACTACATGTCTATACAATGTATATATATATTCCATTCCTCCTGTGTGTGAGTTTGAAGAGGGGCTGCACATTCACTCCCTACAGAGGAGGGGGGGGGCACTCCACCAATGCACAAATCATGAGGAATACGAATAATACTTTTTTTCGTTTTTTGTTGGTACATTAGTTGTTTAAGCAGGGGAAATTTCAGTCATAGACGACTGGTCTTCCTCATGCCACTGCTCCTTGGGCTAGCCTAGTAATGCCAAGCATCTGGCTAGGAAGCGACAAGTATCATTGATTTGACTCAAGCAGGATTCGAACCCACGATCCCACGATCTACCAACACGGGAGACGGACGCTCTAACTCATTCGGCCATCCCGTCTGGTACATTGTTCCCCTATGTTTTATATTTGTATAATTTGCTATGCATCATATATATTCATATCTATTTATATATATATCAGAGGTTGGAGGTGGAGATGGAGTGATAAATCCATAGACTTTTGCCTTAATAAGGTGTCACTGCCAGTGACACTTCATATGTCGCTCAAAAAGGAAGTCTTTGGCATTCAAGATGACAGGTCTCCCATGGCGCCCGTATCCGGGCGTTCCCATCAGGGCGCTGAGTAGTGCCACCGCGCTCCTAGTGGCGCCCGTTGGAACTAATGATGCTTTTAGGGAATGCAGCATGTTAGCTTGCCGCGCTCCAGCTGGCCTGGTTATAAATCCAATAAGCCGCAGTCACTAGAACGCCCCCACTCGAATTTCTTTAGAACTAGAGGCAAGCAAGCCCTGGCCGCAATTGATGGCAGTAGAGGGGTCAAAAGTCAGACTGAACTAGAGAAAGGGACTGAGGCTACATCTACCCTACTGTGAAAGTACGACGTCTGAACACTTTGACTTCTGGATACTGAATGGTTTATTCACGGCCTAGGGCTCGCTTGACCTGCCGGCTAAACTTTCCATGACGTCATCTCATGAGCATATTCCTTTGTCTCAAACTCTGCATCTCGTTAACATATATTAGCCACACACCTATACGGCTATTACGCATATATCACATCCCCCCCTCAAAGTATTTTTGAAACATGAAATATTTCAAAATAACAATGACGATAACGCCACATACTAGTCAAACGAATGCACAATAACATATATGCATACTTAACTTAACACAGGCCTTGCAACTGTCTGAGCGCCCAATGCACTGAAGTCCTTAACTGTCCGGCAGTAACGCCTGACGTCACAAAGTGTCCATCATATATCATATAACATCTCTGAAAATATAACTTAATCCTACATGCACATGCTATACGTGTACACACTCAAACTACACTGACCCAATACAGGGCTAACCTGCTCGCCAGCCTTATCAGCCGACTAGACCTACTTAGATTAGCCACACTGTTTACATTCGGCACTGACGCTAACCCAGTTTGCGTCTGCACGATGGGTTCAGGTTGCCCCCCCACAGGCGCCCTAATAATCTGAACCCAGTTACGATACATGTTACCTGACTCATTCAAAATTTGATATTCTCTCCCAGAAACACCTGTCCGTCCCAAAATAACCCCATTTTTCCATTCCCCAACATGATTTTTGTACTTTATATTATCCCCGACTTTCATAGGCTTATGTGGCTTACCACACTTCCGGTCATGAAACAATTTCTGACTTCGCTGCCGTTTAGCTGTCTGTCTTTCCTTTGGATTTTCCGTTTCGGGCACCAAAATTTCCTCCGCCATAGGCAACCTGCCCCTCAACCTTCTGCTCATGAGCAGCTGAGCCGGAGATGCATTCAGGACGGGCAACGGAGTATTACGATAATTTAGCAAAGCTAACTGAAAATCAGACCCAGTTTTCTCGCACTTCTTTAACATGTCCTTGACTGTTTGCACAAACCGTTCTACCTGCCCATTGCTACGAGGATACTGAGGACTGGAATACACGGCTTTGAACCCATGGTGTAGTGCAAACTCCCTATACTCATGACTTTTAAACTGTGGACCGTTGTCCGAAATGACCTGACTAGGAATACTGTGTCTTGCAAAATTGTCCTTCAATGCTTCAATAACAGTGACAGACGACGTATCGCCCAACAGTGTCACCTCAGGATACTTTGTGTAGTAATCCACAATTATCAGGTAATTCTTATGATTTAACTCAAATAAATCAGCACCAACTTTTTCATACGGCTGACAGGCGATCGGGTGACTGATCAAGGGCTCGTTATGCAAACTTTTCCGGTTGTTTTGGCAAGTGTCACAACGACTGAACTTATCTTCAATTTGCTTGTTCATATTTGGCCAAAACATACAGTCATGTGCCAACTGCTTGGACTTTGTCACCCCTAGGCGTGTCTCATGTAACGCCTCTATCATTTCACCATGAAGACCCGGAGGAACTACCACCCGATTGCCGTTCATCACAACATTGTTTTCTATCGTTAACTCATGTTTGTATCGGATGTACTGTCTCAGACACGGTGGTGTCTGTATGCGTGTAGTGTCCCACCCATCTTCAATGTGTGAGATTAACATGGACATGGACACATCTTTTTCATATTCATTCACAATCTTACTCAACAAACTTGATGACTGCATGTCCACTGTGGCAACGCAGAACGTGTCATCAAACAGGCTATCATGACCTATTTTGACGCTATGCGCCCTGGACAACGTTTATGCAAAAAACATCAAAGTACCCTTCACATGACATAACTGAATAGTGTAATTTTGCAATCGCATTCGCATCCTCTGCATTTTAGCCGAAAGTTTATGTATCGGTTTCTGCATTATCGCCACCAACGGCTTGTGGTCCGTTTTAATTTGAACCTCTTTGCCAAAGATATACTCATGAAACCTCTGGCATCCGAAACATATGGCGAGCATTTCTTTCTCTATCATGGCATACCCACACTGCGCTGAGTTGAGCGCATGAGATGCGAGTGCGATTGGCTTGTCATCTTGCATTAACGCAGCACCTAGACCTGACTGACAAGCATCTACCTGAATCACAATGGGTTTCTTAACATTGTAATATGACAACACAGGAGCAGTTCTTAACTTCTCCTTCAACTTATCAAACGCGCCCTGCTGTTCAGCTTGCCAGTGCCACGCCACGTCCTTTGCGAGGAGCGTGCATAGTGGTTTGGCTATCTCGGACATGTTGGGTATAAACTTGTGTACATATCCAACCATGCCCAGGAACCTTTGGACGCCTTGTTTGTCACGCGGCTCTGGCATGTCAACTATTGCTTGTATTCTGTCTGGATCAGGCTTCACACCCTGCTGGGTAAGTTGATGACCTACATATTTCACTGTCATTTTACATAACAAAGATTTAGCATCGTTTAACTTCAGGTTAACTGACCTAGCTCGGTCCAACACGGCTCAGAGCCGCTCATTGTGTTCCTCAACCGTTGACCCATATACCAAAATATCGTCCGTGACTATCCCAATACCGGGTATATCGCCCAGGACACGGTGGATTTCCTGAATAAAAATGTCACTGGCTGTTTTGATGCCAAAAGGCAAATGGGTGTACCTGTACCAGCCCCATGGAGTATTGAACGTGCACAAACGTGAACTTTCGCTATGTAATTCTATTTGCCAATACCCTGTCTTTGCATCTAAAACTGAAAAATACTTTGCATCTGCCGTTTTGGCAATAATTTCATCAATCATTTTAGTAGGGAAAGGCCCTCTCTTTATCGCCTTGTTCAACTTAGTCGGATCCAGACAAATCCTAATCTTGTTTGTTTTTTTGACAATAGTTATAGAATTAACCCACTCGGTAGGTTGATCTTGTTCAACTATAACACCTAACTCAACCATGCGATCAAGCTCACTGTGTACCTTGCCCTGAATGGCAAACGGAATCCGTCTAGGCAGATCAATGACAGGTTGAACAGATCTATCAACATGAATGATAGCATTTGCCTTAATCAACCCCAAACCCTGAAAGACATCTTTGTGTTCGCTTACCAGCTTCTCTGCCCCAGCGCTGGCACTGTTCGTCGGCCCGGAAATCTTCGTCGGCACGGAAATGTTTGTCGGCTCGGAATTGTTTGTCGGGACAGCGCAGTGCACCTCATCCACCCGCACCAGCAGGTTCAACTTCACGCAAGCCTGCTTGCCCAAAATAGGCTGACAATCGGGTACCACTTGGAACTTGAGTACTCTGTCGTTGACGTCCAGCAGTGCCTCCCCATCAGGAGTGAACCGGTGACTGGAGAACGTCACCAACGAACACCTGGTGTTTGTCAGCCGCCCCGGAGCAACCCTGTCGAAGATGTACCTCGGCAGCACGTTCGCCTCCGAACCAGTGTCAAACTTGAACTTGACAGGACAACCATTCACCCGAATGATCGCGTGCCATAGCTCGGCATCCTGACCGGCACCGCGGTCGACGGCACCGACGAAGAGATCCATTGCCAGGACGTTGACTTCCGCCGGATCCGGGTCTTGCTCAGCATTATGAGGGTCGGGCTCTTCCATGGTAAGCTCATTGACCCTGCCCAGCCTGCTCCTGCAGTCCTTACCGAAGTGCCCGATCTTCTTACAGGTAATACAAGCCTTTCCTTTCGCTGGGCAGACTCCCCGGCGTTGTTCATATCCACAGTTCTAGCAGCGGATCTTGAACTCTCCAGCACCGGCACCGCTGGTATTCCAAGATGGCGATTTCCAAGATGGCGTCGCCGATGACCGAACCGCCAGTGCACCGGTTCGCGCATTAGCATAGTTACGTATGAAATCAATCTCCTTACTTGGTGTCCTCCAACAGCGCAGAACTAAACTCACTCATCTCACATATACTGACACATTTTCCCAACGTTAACTTCCCAATGTTAACTCCATAGTTTATAGCAATTTGTTCCGTAAATTCACATTTCTTACGCCAGCCACAATTCAATCGCGCAACAGCAATTCTTCCACCGTACCATACTCACAATCCTTCACTTTGTCTCTCAATGCTGTTAGATATGTAGCCATATTTTCCGTCGCCTGATTATGTGAATTAAACTTATATCATGTGATAATGAGACTGCATTTACTGACACAATAAACCCTAAACACCTCGTAAGCGGCACGATCTTATCTTGATCAGCGAGAGCGATATCCATATTGGCGAAGACCTTTTGCACCTCCGCGCCAGCCACATGAAGAAAGATGCAGCATTGCACTCGTTCTGTCTTCAATATGACACCTGCCGCAGTAGCGTATATATCATATGCTCTGATCCATGTTTCCCAGTTCGATCTTGCATTGTGGCTGAGGACAAGCTGACCAGGCGGCCGCAAACCCGGCAACGTATTAGCGGGCGGCATTCTTCCTCATCTGACACCATGTGAAAGTACGACGTCTGAACACTTTGACTTCTGGATACTGAATGGTTTATTCACGGCCTAGGGCTCGCTTGACCCGCCGGCTAAACTTTCCATGATGTCATCCCATTAGCATATTCCTTTGTCTCAAACTCTGCATCTCGTTAACATATATTAGCCACACACCTGTACGTCTATTACGCCTATGTCATACCTACCACTAGGCCTCCCTAAGGCCTCAGTCATACTAGAGCTTGCGATCACTTGTGACCACTTGCCACCACTTGCGACCGCCTTGCATCTGATAGTCAGTGACGTTCTTGTGACCAAAGCAAAAAAAAGGCAGAAAAAACAATGGCGGACGATCTGTCAGTGATCGGTTACCAGTGCTGATAATGGTTTTGGTCGCAAGCAGGTTTTTGGTGCAGCAGCTGCAACCACCTTCCGAGCAAAATGGTTGCCCGGAGTTTGCTGACCACTCACCGACTGGTCGCCGACTGCTTGTGACCACCTTGTGGCCATCCCGCTTTGGTGGATGCAAGGTGGTAGCAATCGCAAGCAAACTGGTTTCTGCCTGACCTGCGAGTATTATTAGAAAATACTTTTAATTTCATGTTGAGTCATTTAGGTATTAGTAGGTACTCCAAAGTGATTTTTTATTTTAATGTTTCAGTGTTACAATTATATAGGTGCAGATATATTTTTAATCCAATTCCAGTAATATAAAATGTAAATAGATATCTAGAAAAGTTCCGAAATTATGAGGTTTTAAAAAATAATTTGTTTAGCTCAGGTGACCATACTCAGCAAGGTAGCAATTTTAGGGAAGGGAGTGGCTAAGACTGCATGCAAACAGAATGGCAAACACGCACAGAACTGCTGATGGTACACCCAAACAAGTCTCCATTGACTCTAATTTATTTCATCATGTTAATTAAACAAATTGAATATCCTAAAAGAGAAAAGAACAGGCATTCACGTGATATAATTTTTATTTCAAACAAAGCAGAATTAGTGGAGATTGAAGTGGTTTTAGAATGGTTGACTTATGTCAGATTTTGCGATACGGACAGTTTATCCGCGCACTTTGGAGTACCTAGTATTAGGTTCACGCATTTAGACATGTTCCGTGGATTCGATAGACAAAGTATTACTTAATGGTTATAATTGTATATCAACAGCACTCAAGGCGTTATGATAATTAGCTTGTGATTGCCTATAATTTGTATGCTACCTGTTGTTCGAACGGTAAACGCAGTGACTAAAAGGGCAGTTACCATGGCTCCTGATGCATCAGTGGTTAGGCATGGAGCCATAGTATGCACATTACGTGACTAAAATAAGCGCATAATTTTAACACTGATATGACAACACGTGCAAGGGCCAATCATGTGTGAGACAGGATCATGTGACATGCGTGGCAAACTGCTGACATTGGGCCAACGTTGATTCAACGATGGTTGAACGTTGGTTTGATGTTGGTTTAATGTTGATTCTATGTTGGTTGAACGTTGGTTTAATGTGGTATAATGTTGGGCCAACGTTGATTCAATGATGGTTGAACATTGGTTTAATGTTGGTTTAACATTGAGTAAAATATTCCGATATTCAGCATAGGGGGAATGCAAATGTCCTATTACTGATTGGTGTAGGTGACCAGGCACATGTATGTATATATATGGGTTGGTGGTGCCTGAGTGGGATGTAAATAGACATAGTGGTGCTGGCAGGTCTGGGTGTGATCGCACTCAGGGCCTACCGCCTCTGCTGGGATAGGGATCACAACACTCAAAGGTCAAGGTTGGTGATGGCCATGGGGCTATACAGCTTGTGGTGGTGGGCAGACCTCTGGTATCCATGGGGACCAGGAATGCTGGATCTCTATCGGTAGGGCCAAGAATGCTTGTTTCCCATTGGGGGAAAGGGGTCGGGGTGATACTCTACAATGAACCCATGTAACCATATAAATAATAAACCAGAGGGCTGGACTCTCTCTTCTTCTTTACACTTTATGCTCTTCCTTTCTCTTTGTCAGTATTGATTTCACCATAGCCTGCCTACACAGCCACATATTTGAACATTGGACTTTACACTTGGTTGAACATAGGTTTAACATTTGGTTGAATGTTGATTCTATGTTGGGTGAATGTTGGGTGAATGCTGGTTTAATGTGGTATAATGTTGGTCCAATGTTGATTGAACGTTGTTTGAATGTTGGTTTAATGTTGCTTTAACATTGGTTGAATGTTGGTTTAACGTTGGTTGAATGTTTCTTCTACATTGGTTGAACGTTGGTTGAACGTTTGTTTAATGTGGTATACTGTTGGTCAAACTGTATTGAAAAGTTACACTCAATACTGGATATGTTTGACCCTAGTCTTGAAGTCATTCTCTTAGGGGACTTTCACATTTGATTCAATCAAATGGAGCCAGGCACTAGAAAGTTAAAGGATTTCATTAAGGAAGGATCAGTAAAACAATTAATAGAAAGTGCAACAAGAACTACTAATAAAACAGCAAATATAATTGACTTGAGAATAACCTCATCTCCGCATATTTTATATTCAGGTGTAATACATAGCTGTATAAGTGACCATGAAATAATCTTTGTGATAAGGCAAAAGGATCCTCCCATACAAGAAAAATGGAAATTTTTTGGCAGGAGTTATAGTAAAATAAACATAAATTTACTTCAAACCCACTTACTACATTCTGACTGGACCACTTTCTATCAAAAGAAAGACCCAACTAAATGCTATGACATAATGCTAGATAAAATCGAGTGGATTACTGAAAATTTGGCACCCCTTCATGATATAAAAATCAATAAACCCTACTAGAGCTCATTAATGAACGACATATCACAGGTAAGATAAAGAAACGTACCGATCCCAACTGGATATAGATCACTATAATCATCTAAGAAATATCACAAAAAAGGCTACTAATGCTGCAAGGAATGACTATTCAAATCAACACCCGATAAAAAGCCAACAGATAGCAGAAAACACTGGCAACACTTAAGGAATATTATACCGGCAAAAGGGAATAAACACAAGAAAACTTTAGTCTTATTGACTCTGAATCTCAGACAAAAATTGACAGGGATGCCACAGCCAACTATATAAACACATTTTTTGCTGGAATTGGCAATAACCTAGCAGCTAAATTACCAACTGATACTTGCAAAGTTCCTATGCATCTATTACCAAACCCTGCAAACTCAATATTACCTCCTATGAAAACTGATGCCATAACTGTACAAGAAGTAGTTGGCGACATAAACATTTACAAATCATCTGCTACAAAAGACTTATCCTCCATTGTGCTAAAACCTGCCTTTTTAATTCTAATACCACAATTGACATATTTGTTTAATTTATGCTTATCTAGTGGCATTTTTCCAGACCCCTGGAAATGTGCAGTAGTTATTCCCCTTCAAAAAGAAGGAAATAAATTTGATGTTAGCAATCTGAGACCCATTTCCCTATTACCTCTTATAGGTAGACTTCTTGAAAGAATAATGCATACCCATCTCTTAAGCTTGATGAATGGTCAAGGGGCATTCAGGAAGGGGGACGTTACTACTAAAAAGCTAGGGGAGCTTACTGATGATAGCTATAAAGCCTTCAATAATTCGGAATATATGGTTGCCATATTTATAGACTTCAAGAAAGCTTTTGATACTGTGAATCATGATATCTTATTAAGGAAACTTTAAAACTTTGGCATCGTTGATACAAATTTAAGATTACTAGAAAATGACCTAACAAATCGGACTCAACAAACATCCACACCTAATTACATCTGCTGCCTGTCTTGTTTATAAATCCATGATGTTACCAGATTTGGACTATGGAGACATATTTTATGAACCATGTTCCAAAAAATATCGAAATAAATTACAACGTTTGCAATATAGAGCAATTTCCATATTTCTTGCCCCCTCAAGTATTGTCCTAACTATAGACAAAAATCATTGTCAAATTAACTTATTCCCACATGAAACTAGAAGAAGCCATCATTTAGCTAATTTTATGTTTAAGAGAGATAAGAAATATCATGATATAAATCCTGGTATAACAAGATAACATGACAAGTTCATACTTAAATTCATTCACCCAAACAATGAAAAAGTTAAAAACAGCCAACTTTTTAAGGGGTCTAAAATCTGGAATGACAGATGTAGCTCAGACCTTATCCACCTGTGATGCATTCAAGAATTACTCCAAGCCTAACAACTAATAGATTACTTGTATGGTTCTCAGTATTAGTAAATATGAAGTATGTACTGTTTCATTTATTGTAGTTGTTAATCTGGACTGTTATGTACTACTTCTTAGAACATCAAATTGCTATTTTTACATCTGTTGCGGTTCAGGTGTTTTTGTTTTTGTTTTTTATTTTTTTTATTTGTTTGTTTTCTCTCTTGCCTCATATCACCCACCTCATCTTCCATAAAATTCACAAATCACTTAATTTGATATTTAAATAGTTCTAAGCACCATCTGGGCTGGATTATAGGATATCACGACTCAGGTTGCATAAGTGACCTTGATGCTCTACAATTTCATGTATTAGCTTTCTTTTGCCCTCAATAAAGAAAAAACTTTTAAAAACCGTTGATTCAAAGTTGGTTGAACATTCTGTAAAGACTAGGACTCAAATATGTGGTTGTGTAGGCAGGCTATAGTGAAATCAATACAGACAACGATAAAGGAAGAGAATAAAGTGTAAAGGAAGAGAGAGTCAAGCCCTCTGGTTTATTATTTATATTGTACATGGGTTCATTGTAGAGTATCACCCCACCCTTTTCCCCCAATGGAAAAACAAGCATTCTTGGCCCTACCAATAGGGATCCAGCATTCCTGGTCCCCATGGGTATCAGTGGTCTGCCCACCACCACCAAGCTGTGTGGCTGCCCTGGCCACCACCAACCTTGACCCTGAGTGTGGTGATCCTACCCAGCAGAGGGGGAGTGGATAGGCCCTGAGTGTGGTTACACCCAGCACCTCCAGCACCACTATGTCTATTTACATCCCTCTCAGGCACCACCAGCACTTACATATATATACACATACATGCGCTTGGTCACCTACACCTGTTTAGTAATAGAACATTTGTATTCCCCCTGATGCCGTAAATCGGAATATTTTACATTTTGTTGAATGTTTGTGTAACGTTGGTTTAACGTCGGTGTAGCATGTGTTTGACGTTAGTCCAACATTGGTTGAACGTTGATTGAACATTGATTCTATGTTGGTCGAATGTTGGTTTAATGTGGTATAATGTTGGTCCAACATTGATTCAATGTGGGTTGAACGTTGGTTTAATGTTGGTGTAACATTGGTTTAACATCAGTATAACGTTGGTTTGATGTTAGTCCAATGTTGTTTGAATGTTGGTTGAACGTTGGTTTAACATAGGTTTAACATTGGTTTGACGTAAGTCCAACGTTGGCTTAACGTTGGTTCAACATTGGTCCAACGTTGGTTGGACCAATGTTGGTTGGACCCATGTTGGTTGGTCATAACGGTGTGATTTTGTTGGTCAGAGCTTTGCGTCCTGGCAACATCTAAGGTCATATCAGGATGTGAACCGACTTGTGATAGTGTGCACTCATAACGACTTTATATTGGAAATCAGGCAGCATGACCCACAATTATGAAAGAGAATACACTTGAGAAGGGAAAAAAAAGATTCAATGAAGATAGCTCTCAAAGATACAGATAAGTGCAGGGACTTCAGAAAATATTTGTGTATAATATTTGCAGACAGAAAATTAACGGTCCTTGGATTGCTGGCTCCCCGGGTAAGCTGAACTTCAGCGCCATTACAAGTATAGTTTATGACAATCATCATCATCATGCTGTCGGTCGCGATGCGACAAAGACTGCTTTCATTACCTGATTGCCACTCTCCATTTAGCTCTTTGCTGTGAAAGTGATGTCCATGAGTCGGTCTTAATGTCTCTCAGCTTGAGGTTTCTCTTGATGCTATCCTTGAAACGGAGACGAGGGTGCCCTCTCTTTCTGTAACCAGAAGACAGTTGAGAATAGAGGACCTGCTTTGGTAGCCTGTCTGATGACATCCTCATGAGGTGTTCACTCCACCGGAGATTCTTTTTGATCAAATCTTCCATAGAGGGCAGCCCCATCCATTTGAGTATTTCCTTATTTGTCACTTTGTCCTTCCAGGTTAGCCTCATGATTGAATGCAGATGTCGCATCATGAAGGCATGCAACTTTTTCACCTGTCGTTTGTACACTGTCCAGGCCTCGGCTCCGTATAGAAGGGTGGATAGCACGATTGCATGGTAGATCTTGCCTTTGATCCGCATGGACATATGGTGGTTGTTCCAGAGTCTGTGGCGTAGTCGGCTGAAAGATGCGCTAGCCTTGGCCATCCTCCTCTGTATTTCAGCATCAATGCATCCATCACCTGATATAGTGCTTCCGAGGTAGGTGAATTCCGGAACAGAGTTCACATATATAGATATACATGGTAAAGAAACACTTCAAACAGGGCATCATAAATTCAAAATAGTATATTTGGAGCTGGCTAGTTATGCTCACAGGCCCGTTGCTGAGACAGGGCTGCTGAACAACCCATTAGAAACAGTGTTGATAGGCTGGGTGAAGGCAATTGCCACATATATTCTTAATATAAGAGGTTAGTTAGTGGTGATTGCTAAAGGCTCAGTCACACCTTACCGACTTGGGTAAATGGGTAGAAACCAGACACTGTCCGGTGAAATACATCAATGTCTGGTTGATATATGGTTGGCATCCGGCATTTCCATTCTCTGTCCTGTGGTGTCCGGTGTGTATAGTGCCAAGTTATGAACATGCACAAAATTTGTACCGGACATCGCCGGACTGACGTGTACAATTGGTGTCCGTTTTAAGTCTGTTTAGTCTGTTTTGTCCAGTTCATGTCTAGTACCCATCCATTACGTCCCCGGTTTGCTTCCTGCAGAGTCCGTTGACGGTGTTGCGGGAATTTGATCCGTTGGTTTTTATATGTTTTCGGCGCATCTGTGAACAGTCCGGTATGTGTCCGGTTGATGTTCGGTTGTCATCCGCGTATCGTCCGCTTATCGTCCGGTGGCTATTTGTTAATGTACGTTCCTTGTCTGTTTAGTGTCCGCTTCGTCCGGCAGCCTTTGACCCGATAGCGCAACATTTTGACACATTTCGGTAGATTTTGATCCCGAACCCCACTGGACTAGAAAATTCTTTGTCTGGTTGTGTCCGGTACTCAATCCGGTAAGGTCTGACAGGCACTTTAACGCCGTGTTGGTAGCAAGTGCCATCATGACAGAAGTAAACTATGTTCTTCACATGCCTTTTTATATTGAGGCGCTATTTCTGATTTGTAGAATAGATTAGATCGTGATATATAAATACATTATATTACTATTATTTAATGGAGTGCTGGTAGTGTATCACCCTGGTGGTGTATCACCCTGTAATATACAATGTATGTGGACCTTTTGATTATTGTTTTTTATATATACAGTATAACTCTGTTAAAACGAGCTTGGTTAAACCAAACGATCAGTTAATCCAAACTTTTTTCGCCGACCCGGCAAAATACTACCATTGTAATATTTTGCCGGGCCGCCAACAAAAGCTTGTATTAACCAATGGTTTGGTTTAACCGAGCTTGGTTTAACGGGGTTATACTGTATTTGCGTTTTGGGTACGTCATATAGAAATTCTAATAATATGAAGATAAACCTCACAAATCCAACCCACAGCTTTCTGCAGCCGCCATCTTGGGTTGTTGCAATTTCTTTTACTTTACACCAATGTACATAAAACACTCACTACGCATTGGAACCACGACCTCCATGATTAATTCCTATTTGAACCAGTTTTGCTCCGACTTAGAAATAGCTGCCAGGCACCCTTACTCTGGGGATGGGTTAATAAGATTGTTTCTAGGCTTTCCTCTTCCCCGTACCCATGGGGCCAGTACGTTCAGCAGAAAGCACTGGATGCTCTTCATAAAATGGTGGAATTAACTACTTTTGAAGTTGCCCGCTACATTTTTGCTTCGGCAATGTTTTAATATTGTCAATACAGGTAGGATTTATTCAATAACAAACTTTGTTTTATGGATGTTTTATACCAAATATAGTCGAGCGCTGTTACTACAAAATCTACATGTGCGCAAAGCGCCTCATTTTGTGGTATTTGGTGTCATATGTGCTTCCCCCTGGTGGCAAATAAAAGAGTTAACTACATAACGTCCAGAATTAAATATCGTCACACAGCTACTGTTATGTAAGTGCCGCCACCTGGTGGTAAAATAATGAGTTAAACATGGGCATCTAGATACTGTCGCATAAGTCCTGTCACCTGGTGAGAAAATAAAGAGTGAATAATGGTACTTTCAGATATTTGTTTGTTGTTGTTTTACGTCCTAGCAACATCTAATGTCATATCCTGATGGGTACTGACTTGTGATGGGGTGCACTCATGGCGTTTTTATAGTGTTGCCACACTGGGAGACCAGGCCACCAGCACCATGACCTAATATCCCACTCAGTCACATTATCCGGACATGGAGCCAATCAGTCATAGCCCTATCCTAATAATGCCGAGCGCCTGACTAGGAAGTGACAAGAATAAATGTGTATATCATTGCTTTATCTCGACCAGCATTCAAACCCACAAATTCGGATCCCCCAATGTCCTAAAACAGGAGACGGACACTCAACTCATTCGACCATCCAGTCTGGTTGGTACTTCTAGAATTAAGCACCTGTCACACCTTACCGGACTGAGTACCGGACACTACTCGACAAAGAATTGTCTAGTCCGGTGCTCTCCGGTACACAAAATGTATCTAAATGGACCGTAATTGGGTCAATTGCCACCGGACAACCGGACAACTACCATACATGTACCGTGCATGTACCGGACGAGTACCGGGCGAGAACCGGACACGTAACGGATGGGTACCGGACATGCACTGGACAAAATGGACAAACCGGACACCAACCGGACACCAACGGATGGGTGCTGGACATGTATGGATGGGTATGGACATACCGGACACCAACCGGACACGTCAGTCCGGTGGTGTCCAGTAGAAGTTTTGTGCATGTTCAAAACTTGTACCGGACACCGCCGGATGGGTACCGGACATGTCCCGGACATCGCTGTACAGTACCGGAGAGTGTCCGGTTCTCGTCCGGTTCCCCAGTCCGGTAAGGTGTGACTGGGCCTTTAATCATTGTCACACCCAAGTACTTTTGCAGAGGGATATGGAATATACAGTCATCATAATATACTACAGAATCAACGTCCAGAATGAAACTTGATACATGAGTTACATAAGCTGCACGGTCATGGTTACAGTCACCTGGTTACAGTTAGCCTGTTCACCTATGGTTTATACAAACATAATAGTCTTCTTCTTTACACTTTATGCTCTTCCTTTCTCTTTGTCCGTATTGATTTCACCATAGCCTGCCTACACAGCCACATATTTGAGCATTGGTCGTAATGCGAAGCGTCAAGCCGCGCCCCTCACGCCGCACCAGCTGACGCTCGCCATCAACCACCTCGCCCGCGCGGGGCCCACCTCACTCGTTCCTCGGGCCGCCCTCCTCCTCGGGTACTTTGGCATGCTACGCCAATCTAACCTCTTGGCTCCGAGCCCCGAGGGGTGGTGGGGCCCCCACACCCTGACCCGCGCTGACGTCCGCCCCGCCCCCGGGGGCCTCCGGCTCCTGATAAGGAGCTCCAAGACCATCTCCAGGCCCTCGGGCGCGGTGGCCCTCTTCATCCCTGCCATCCCCGGATCACCTCTATGCCCGGTATCGGCTTGGCAGCTCGCCCTCGCCCAGTCTCCCGCGCCCCAAGACGCTCCGGCCTTCTTGATGCCCACCGGCCGGCCTCTCGACCCGCGCTCCCTCCCCGAACTGCGCCCTTAAGGCCCAAGGCGTTCCGGCGCCCGAGGCCTTCACCCTCCACAGCCTCCGCCGGGGCGCCGCCCAGGCCTGCCAGCGCGCCGGGGTGCCCCTCCCCGACATCAATGGCCCAGGGACCTGACCTCCGAGGCGGTGCACTCCTATGTGCCCCGCCTCGCCCCCTCGGGCGCCTCGAGCCCTCTCCTCCGTTTTGTGGAGGGCTCTTCGGCGCACCCCCGGTCATAGACCCTCAGGACTCCCTCCTCGGGCCGTCCCCTCGGACACTCACTTCATCTTATAGCTTACCCTCGATTTCTCTTTTTGATATGTACTTCAGTGATACCTACCCTGTATATCTTCCTACATGTTTTTGATATTTGTTGCTGTATATTGCTGTTCATATTATTGCCCGAGGCGTCTCAATAAGCACCTCAGTTTCCCACATCCGAGTTCTGTCTTCCTTTTCGCGCATTAGACTTTACACTTGGTTGAACGTAGGTTTAATGTTGGTTGAATGTTGATTCTATGTTGGTTGAATGTTGGTTGAACATTGGTTTAATGTGGTATAATGTTGGTCCAATGTTGATTGAATGTTGTTTGAATGTTGGTTTAATGTTGCGTTAACATTGGTTGAACGTTGGTTTAACGTTGGTTGAATGTTTCTTCTACATTGGTTGAACGTTGGTTGAATGTTTGGTTAATGTGGTATACTGTTGGTCAAACTGTATTGAAAAGTTACACTCTATACTGGATATGTTTGACCCTAGTCTTTAAGTCATTCTCTTAGGGGAATTTCACATTTGATTCAATCAAATATGAATAGTTCGGGTGCAAAACCCTGTAAACGCCATTGTGAATATTGAGTTAAACATTGGATTCAAACTGTCAAAATATTACCTTTTTACATTCCTATTTTTTGTTCATTGCTCCATAACCATTTCTTCACATCCAACGTTGAATTAGTGAGAATTAAAATTCAAGTAAATATGTAGAATGTTAAGTGTATTTTATAATTGGCGTTTACGCGGATTTGTGCCTGAGCTCTTCCTATATTGGATGAATATTAGATGATGATGTTACTATTAATTGGGTTGTTATATCTCTTATTCTTATTGCTATTAATATGTGATATATCTGGAACCACTGCCGTAATTCCCTCAGCTAGCCCAAAAAGGGCAGGAAGGGTGGGTTCGAATCCTATTTTAGGGGTAGTATTTCCCATTTTGATCACCTCCAGGACTCATCACTTAAGCACTCTTCGCTGAACCACCCCTATCCTGGTTACAGGGTCTATCTGTTGTTTTTTGTTCCTTGTTGGGCTCAAGACTAAGCTTATATATAAACCGGAGTAAAGAAACTACCACCTCAAATCAAATCAAATTGGACTAGTGCTGCCTAGCGGTGAAAACAAGTATTAACACACTTAACAGCAGGGTAAATAAATTCATCACACAAAAAAGAACAACAATAAAAACATAAATAGATTTTCTCAAGTGTGTGTGTATAAATAGCTGATATATCGCCATTGTTTTTGTTTTAAAGTTGGAGTGGGGGAAGAGTACTGTGTGTGTTGGGGGGGGGGGGGGAGGGTATGTGTGTGTGTGGGGGGGGGGGGGGTAAATGCATCACTGATAACCCGAGACTTGACTTACTCAGAATCCTGCTCGCCAGAAACTTGACCCGATTCGGTGTTAATGCAGTCACGTGACCAATACCACGTTCCAAAATTCGCGGGAAATGGGTCATTGTCTGGCCGGGTGTGAATCGTGCGTCTAGTGGGAATTAGCTAGGTTGGATATGGATGGTACCTTTTTTTGTTTGTTATAACAATGCGTAGCCCCCGTAGCGGCTGAGCAGAGACAGTGACCAGTGGAGAGTGTGATATGTGTGACTGACACACACACACACACCCTCCCTCGCCCCCCGCCGTCCAAAAGGAAAGTTTGATTTATTTACCGACGCCTTTAGAACACATTGGTTTTTATCATCGGCTATTGGACGTCAAACATATGGTCATTCTCATATATATTTCTTTGGAGGAAACCCACTTCCACCACATAGGCTACTCTTTCTAATATGCAACAGGTGGCCTTTTATATGCACTTTTCCACAGACACGACAGCACATTCCACAGCTTTTGATGAACCATTTCTGGACAACTGGTTGGAATGGAAAATAACCCAAACTGCAATTGGATCCCCTGGGCAGGATCGATCAGATGACCAACATCTTCACAGGTGGACACTCTACTCTACACTACTCTACCGCCGGAGCTACGTCCCGATCCGTTATTTGTCTTTATATGCACAGCTGTCACTGCAGAAGGGCAACAGACTTCAGCGTAGTTCCTGCCACCACCGCATGGTGGTGAGGCTAACGTATGGCTACTACACACATAATCACACACAGACACACGCACATACACACACGTACACATACCCACAAGTCGCACATGCTTCATATAATCAGAAACACGCCACAGATATTAAACTTTTTATTATTTTAGCACAACCCTGCACCTTACTAGACTCCATGTAATAGAACAAACAAACTACATATCAAAATGATATCCCAACAACATGACAATTTGGCAATAATTCAGATTACAGTTATGCAAACTTGTGAAAGGAAAACATAGACCTAACCACTCCATAACTTAACGATCTAATCAATGACTGCACCCATACATGTATGTATACTACAACATATTGTACAGGTGGTACCCGGCTCTGTGGCTGTGCAAGTAGGCTGTAGGGAAATACGATGCAGACAAGAATAAAGAGAAAGTAAGAGTGAAGAAAGTAAAGGAAGGCAAGCCTTCTATCTTTATTTTTATAGTACACAGGTTCGCTGGTAGAGTGTCACACTACCTGGTCACCCAATAGGAGAACAGCATTTCCAGTCCCCATGGCAACTAGTATTCTGCCCACCACCAGTGGCTGCATGGCCACAACCAACCTTGACCTGGCTGCTCCTTTTTTTGTTTTTTTGTTCAAGTGTCTTTATTCCTCTCAATAACATGTTGTCAGTGCTAATGCACTGGTCTTCCAGCCCTAATCACAATTGCCTCTACACAGTAAACAAATCTACAACAATATACTGATAGACAATTACAGGAAAATAAGCAAAACATTGGTACTTGAATGATAGGTCAAGAACAAGATAAGAGAAAAAAGAAACATATGCGGGGAGGTAACTATGTTAGACTAGTATGGTAGGCGTTAGTAGGGGGTGGGGCATAACTGATTATCTTCCCAGTAGTAACATACTCATTGAAAGGGTGATGGGGGATGTAGCGTGGGCCTTTGTGATTGAACTTGTGTTGTAGGGTGGGCCTTTGTGATTGAACTTGTGTTCATGGTAATCTCAGGTGGGGCCTATTGAGTTAGTAAGTAGGTTAATATTGACAATCCTGACAGCCTGATTGTGTTGACACCTACTGGATTGTGTTGACGCCTACTCAGGCAGAAGGGCCAGATCCTAAGTGCTCTACACTCAGGCCTGCCAGCACTTTCCATGTCATCCACATGAAACTCAGCTGTACCCCAACCAATACATATATATATATACATATACATCCAAGCTCACTTGGCTAGCTATACAAATAACACATTACATAATAGCACCCCCCCCCCCCTTGCCGTATATCGGAATATTTTACAATATGATTACTATCTCATAGGTGAACTGTCAAACTCTGTAAATCTTGGAATGAATAATGTTTTTACTTTGGCTGACTTGAGCTAGCTGCTGATATCAGACTACACATACATTTATTTTAAATAACTGTATTGTTATATAGCTGGAAGACCAGTGCCATGGCACTGACAAAATTTGATTCAATGAATAAACTATATTTACAACAACAATGAAATTGGATCTTTTACATCACGTGTACTGTGGCAATGTCTAAAATGTCTGCATGTATGTATCCAGGGGCATATCTGATTATATGTAAAAAAACTAATAATTTACAAAATATTTACTATCAATTTGTGATTTGTTTTAGCAATATATCTTGCATAAGTATCAAAAGTACATGTATCCTAAAATAGGAATGAATTGGGCAAAAGATATTCATGTAGTCACTATTATAAAACTTTGATACAATTTGTCCTGTGGCCAAATATATATATATATATATATATATATATATATATACGACATATATGCAGGTGGATGTGCAGCACGGTGGCGCATTCTGCCGTATGGCCAGGTAACCGCAGTGGGGCAGTGGGGTGGTGGTTCGAATCCCAGTGGGCAGCACATAAAAGTCGCCATGAGTGCACACTGTCACAAGTCGGTAGGCCCATATCTGTCCTGATATGACCTTAGATTTTGCTAGGGCGCAAAACAACAAACATGCACAAACACCCGCAGTCATCGGCAGGAGATAAGAAGTAATAAGAGCAGGCCGGACCCGTCACTCAGTGCCAACAGGAACCGGCGCGGACAGTGTCAACGTGACATCCCACCACGTGACACCCGACTACGTGATGCACAACGATTGCAGAGTTCCGCGCATGCGCACCGTCACGTACCTCATCCAGTGCTGATCGATCTCAGCTTGTTTCAGTAGGCGTTGCACCCGGTGTCTGCCCTGCCCTCCCACAGCACTTCCGTTATGCCACTTCCGGTCGGCCTTGTTCGCGCTCTGTTATGCCCTACTACGCAATAATATACACTGTTGTGCACTGCTACGCACTGCTACGCACCGTCAGGCACTATTGCAGATTACCACGCACTGATACACACTGGTATCCACTGCTACACACTGTTATGCACACTGCTACGCACTGTTGTGCACTGTTGCACACTCTGAAGGGCTGGTCACATACACGTTAGTGGAAGTAGTTGACCGGAGTGGAGGCTAACGTGGTTGAACGTGGGTGAACATGGTTGAACGTGGTTGAACGTAGTTGAACGTAGTTGAACGTAGTTGAACGTAGTTGAACGTAGTTGAATGTACCTAAGAAGTGTGGATGTTGGTACATTCAACTACGTTCAACTACGTTCAACTATGTTAGCCTCCAGTATGTTCAACTACGTCCACTAATGTGTATGTGACCAGGCCTTTAGTGTCTTATGCAATGCTATGCACTATTGTTCACCGATTTGCAATATAATATGCACTGTTTTGCACCGCCATAGCAGTGTTGAGAACTGTTGTAAGGTTAGCACTGTTGCGCACCGGTATGCAATATTTTGTGCTGCTATGCACTTATACACTGTTGCGCACTGTCACGCACTGGTACACATTGCTATGCATCATTACGCACTGTTCAGCAATTGTATGCAATGGTACACAATGTTGCGCATTAGTACACACTGCTACAGACTGTAAGGGCATGTTAACTTACATGCACTGATATGCACTGATATGCGATGTTGCGCACTTCTATGCATTGTCGTGCACTGTTACGCACTGCTACACAATGTTATACACTTTCACGCACTATTGCCACTTCTATGCACTGTTACGCACGGTTATGTACTGATACGCCCTGTAGCAATATGTTATGCACTTTCATGCACTATTGCGCACTGCTACGCACTGTTGCTCAATGTTGAGCACTGTTGCGCCGTGTTGCGTAATGACACACACTGGTGCGCACTATTACGCACTGTTACGCGATGTTATGCACTGTTGCATAATGTCAGTTGTCACACACTGGTGCCCACCGCTACGTACTGGTTCACCATTTTTCGCCATGTTTCACCAAGTTACACACTGTTTATACAATTACATAAATCATTCTTGATAGGTCATTGTTAATATAGCTGGATGGAGTTAGGCATCCTACTAACATCCAAAGTCAAATAAGGTCGACTAAAGGCCCTGTCACATTACGACGTTTCTCACCAATGGGCGCCGACTTGTTGCCTTTTTGCGCGAAACGTCGCCACGCGTCGGGAAGCGTTACGCACGCATTACCGGCGCATTACCGGCACATTAACGGCGTGTCGGTACACGTCGGTAGACGTTGAGTGCGAGCAACGTTTGGACCGACACGTTGGCACGCGTCGGGCCGCGTCGAGGTTTTGTGCTTGCACAAAACTTTCAACGCGCGCCGACGCGCGCCAACGTGTTGGATCGCACGTTACCGTGGCATTGGCAGGACGTGGACCCACGTTACCAGCACGTTGCCGGCCCGCGCGAACCACGTTGAGCAACGTCCATCAAGGCTGGAGATTTTTCGCCAAACTGCATTGGACGTGTTGCTGGCGTGTCTTGACGTGTTGCTGGCGCATCTTGACGTGTTGCTGGCGCGTCTGCTGTGCACCTAACGTTACCAGGCGTTCTGCGAACCTTTAATGACACGCTACCCCCACGCTGTCGGCGCGCCGGCGGCGCGCCAACAACCCGCCGATGACATGCTGATGGCACGCTGGGAATTCGCTGGCGGGACGTTGACACTTTGTTCCGCCGCACGTCGAACCCCGCCGATACCTGTTGACGGCGCGCTAATAACATGCTATTATCACGCTACCAACACGCTGCGGCCCGGCCAACTTCCCCCCAAAACACCAAAAAGTTTGACGTTTCTTGACCCGTTGATAATATTTTGCACATTGGCGGCACGCCGGCCCAAACATTGTAGTGTGACAGGGCCTTAAGGTCATATCAGAACATGAAAGGGTCATAGTATAGCAAACTTTGGAGTGCAACCCCAGTGGGAGACTTTGGCGCCAGCACCAAAACCTGATAGTTTTTGTTTATGTGTTGGGGTTTTACGTCCTGGCAACATCTAAGATCATATCAGGATGGGTATCGACTTTTGACGCTGTGTATTAACGGCGATTTTATAGTGATGCCCCACTGGGCGACGGGTGCTGGCACCATGATCCAATTCCTCACTCAGTCACATTATCCTAATACATTTGTTTACTTGTTTGTTTAACAACACCCAAGCACAAAAAGTAAACATCGGATATTATCCTAATGCAGTGCTAACCAGTAATTTTCTCTATCCTAATAATGCTGAGTGCCAGGTTATGTAGCGACACATATCAATTTTGCAAGGCATTAATTGGTTTGACTCGGCTAGGATTCGAATTCCTGACCTTCCGCATGAAAAACCTGTGCCCTCCCAATTCAAACACCGCTTCGTATCTGGTGTAGCAAGAAATTGCAAACCCCTGGAAATGCATATCCTGGGGTTTTCCTCTTTTCCTTGCCTGGTGCCCTGGCCTTTGTTTCAACAGAGTGTAACATTTTCCGATCTAAAGGCATGAGGATCTATGTGAAATTACTATAATAAATTGCAAAATGTCTATATAATGATAAGTGGTGCAATATAAAAACCAAAGGCATATGAGGGATATGTGGAATTGGTAAACTATTACTCATTAGGTATAGAAATTGTATAGTAAAATAGTCTTTGGAGGAGTGTACATTCCTCGAATACTCTTTGGAAGAGTCCCCTCACATACCCCCTCCCCCCATCGTGTTATTTATGGATCATTGGCCACCACAAGGCACTGTAGCCAGCATAACAAGGCCTTGGATACAACAGATTGAACTCTGATTGGTGGATTGAACCATGTGACCACTGCCATCTTGGATTCTAGAAAACCTATATAAAGTAATATATGAAGGAGTCTCACTCTCCTACTTTCACTCTTCACCTACTTTCCTTCATTACCTGTATTGATTTCCCTTGGCTTGTCCACACCACCCACACCACCAGCCGGCGACTTTACAAGAGGTTGGTTGCCACCTAGTGGGAAGCATGGGTACTGGAACCCAAATACACTTTACCTGGCCTCTAGAATTGCCACCGTGGCAACATCTGTGAATAAAGGGCGTTTTCAGAGCGTGTGCAGTCAGAATTACGAACTGGACTATCATAAAGATGTTTTCATTAGGATAAAGACTGCCAAACATGGGTGGTTTGCAATTTCAAGTGGGTATATGTGATTTACTCGTAAATCACAAACCCCCATGCCTATATTTGGCATGGGGGTTTGCGATTTCCTAGGAAATCACAAGTGGGGATTTGCGATTTACATGGTTTGCAATTTCCTGCTACACCTGAACCAGTATATTCATATTATCCTGAATCTGAGCAAGCCAATCCTTGCCCTATCCTACTGAGCGTCAGACTAGACCCTGTATATACTTGGCAAACCATGTGTGGTATATTTAGTTATCTTTTTCTCATCTATCAGGAACAACAGGAAGCTGGTAATGAAAAAGCTTTCATCACATCATCATACATCCCTCAGAATTTGTAGGGTAACAAAAATTAGCTTAAAGCTGTGTAATCCAAAGAAAGCATCAAGTTTTCGAAATGAAAGCAATCATCTAGATTCAATTCTACATATTGTAGTAGTCTGTACATTAGATAAAAGATTCACCAAGTACTTGTAGTACATGGGTGAACGACAACATAGTGTAAATACAGGCGAAAATAGCTTTAGTATGGGACAGGAACTAGATACTGCGGTTCCAGGATCAAATGGTTACATATATTGCCACAGATTTGGTGAAATGGGAGAGAATGCACAAAGACAAGATGGCGGCCATAGAACGCCGTCGAATTCACTTTTAAATCTTATTAACCTAGATGTTTTATTATATTTTTCAACTCAAAGGTAGCGGGTAAATGTAAAAACATATATAAAGAATATATTTTGCTTCTTAAATTAAGACATTATTCACTCAATTTATTTCCCCAGCATGTCGATATTCTTCGCCAGCTTTTCTAATGGGGTGGTTTTCACCCCTGTACTCTCAGTACGGGGTGAAACTTTTATCTATCTGTACATGAGCTCCACCACCACACGGTGGCTGCAGGGATTACTCCTTCGGCTCACACAGTTCTACTGCGCTAGGTGGCTGCACACTAGCCGCCGGGCAATGCCCTGAATGGAGTATCTTTGACTGCATGTGGCGAGTGTATGACACCCCCCCCCCCCACACACACACACACTCAGCAATAGACTACATCACGGTTCCGACTGCGCATGCGCTGAAAACGGCGTTGGGAGCAAAGCAAAGGCGTATATGCCCATTGAGTTTGCCAATAGGGCAAAACTGGTATTTTATTCAAAGTAAATAGAAATACATAACAATTTGGCATACACATGGACGGAAGGATGCAATATAATAATATAATGAATATGTTTAAGACACAACTCTCCATAATTAAGCATTTTGAGCTAAGAAACAGACAATTTCAGTCACTTTACAGGCTGATGTTTACATCATCATTGATTAGCCAGAAGTAATTCTTGTGCTAAATATTATAAATGTCAAATGTGTCAACAAAAACTTGTTTAAAAAAATATATAACCAATATCTGATTAACCCTACTCATTTCTACATATGTCATTAACCATAGAATATAAATAAAAACATGAATACAATAAATATAACTGACTCTGGATATGGCTCTAACACTAGTCTGAGTGCCTAGATTTGTCTAAATCTAAATGCACATGGCAGAAGATGTGATGGTTATATTGATGTAGATGCAATGCTGGATACAAGATTAATATCTTAATTTATTATATATATTTGTTTAGTTGGTATTCTATGTTTCAAACAAGAGCTGAGATGAGCTGAAACTAGGACATTTCATAGCTGCACCCAGTGTATTAGCATGTGCCATGTGCTTCTCGCGGCTTTGTTTTGCTCTGACAGATCCCACAATGCACCGCGCCACTGGAACCGTGATGTAGTCTATAGAGCTGACGGAGGACCTGGCTGGTCAGGGGACGAACCATTTGAATGTGGATGCCGCGGTGGGTGGGGCGACTAAGAAATGTGTGAAGCGTACCTACTTGTCCTTGTTCATCCGGTCTGTCAGCGTGAGAGCCAGATTCTGGGGCGATCGACAGCGGCCTATCAGAATCTACCTTAAATATTGGTGTCTTTATTAAGGATTTGTTGCTGCATAGAAGAAAATACAGAGTCAATTTAATAGAACCTGTTATGGTTCAAGCATATGGTGTCAGAAGTTTGAGGTCCTTAGTCAAATTAATTTACCATGTTTGTACTTCAAATCTCTCAAAATCTAGCCATTTAAAATCAAAAGTGAGTTCAAACTAAAATAAGGTGGATGCTAACAAGCAACCTAATAGATGTATCTAAGAAAATGACAACAATTCAAATCCATCGGACCGTATAACTTAAAAGCTGCCTCGTCCGATGAAAACGTCAATTTTTCAAAACCAAGGCAATTTAATTCTACAGACTTATTGGTCATTTGTTGCTGAATAGAACTTTTAGAAGGAAATACCCAGTCAATTTAATTGAACCTATTACTGCAGAAGCATATGGTGTCACAGTTGTTGGCATGCTTGCCAGAATCAATTTTGTATGTTTGCATTTCAAATATCTCAAAGGTTAGCCATTTAAATTAAAGGTTACTTGAAATTAAAGTAACCTAGATTATAATGATCAAGTTACTACATTTATGTAACCGGGCGTGGTGGTCGAATCGGCAGAGCGTGGGACTCACATGCGGGACATCGGGAGTTCTGTTCCCAGTCGAGTCAAACCAATTATAAAAACATGGATGCTCTGCCGCTGTGAGCACCCTATGTGATTACAAAACTCTCCCCCTTCATTTCACCTGTGATGCAATTAGCCTAGTCAATTTAACCATGTCTGGAAAGAGGAAGGAAAACTAGTCACAAGGATGAACAGTGAATAAGTTGTGCTTTATTGGCAGCAACTCCTGTCATCCCCCTTACATGTGACCTAGCACCTGTACTCCTCATATACTGCCCACACTATGTCTCATTGTCTCTTTAACCGGTATACTGCAAACAGTGCCTACAGCCCATGGGACAGGAGTCCTATGGCTGTGTGTACACTCAATTAGAATAGCTGAATTTTGATAGCATCAGACAGAGTGTCTGGGGTCCTGCTCTAGAGTAGGTGTGTCTCACTCCAGAGCCAGGCTGAGAGTGATTTTCCTTTAGTGTGTTAGAAGCAAAATCTTGAATAATTAATCAGTTGAGACTAGTGTGTGGTCAGGATAGGACAAGGGAGTCAGGTGACCGGACATTCCCCAGCCAGCCAATGAGACACTCCCCCACAGACTGGGTGGGTGACCACCCCATTAGGGGCTGTCACTCAAACCAGCTGCAGGTGGTGTACTCCATACATATGCAAATTAGGCAGGTGGGTCAGTCGGGTGGTCTTGGGTGGACAGGATCTTGCAACAGTTACAGATATTGTATATAGTAAAATCATTCTTTTCCTCTTTTGTATTCTTTATGAACACATAGAGAACATTTCAATCATCATGTACTGTTTCTTGCAAAGGAACTCTTTCCATTAACTCCAAACATCATATATAACAGATAGCTTACATCATTCAGCATCATATACATTTCCATCAACTCCACTCCTAATATATAACATATAGTTTACCTCCTTCAGCATCATGTACAATGGGAGTGGGATTCTATTGATTTTAGTTACTTTTAGTTTACATAACTTAAGTCCCACTCCGACATCCAAGAATAATAATGCTCTCTGCCAATATATAATTCTTAACCGAAAATCCGTATATTTTTACACACTGACTTATAAAATGTATACTTGTCACTTCCTAGCCTGGCACTCAGCATTAATAGGATAGGACAAGGACTGGTTAGCTCAGTGTCAGGATAATGTGACTGAGTGGGATATCAGGTCATGGTGCCAGTGGTTCGATTTCCCAGTGGTGCAGCACTATAAAGTCACAATTACAAATCGGTACCTAGTAAATAGGTACCCTGATTTATCGATCAAATGAAAAAGGTACTTCAAAATAAATTCAGGTAGATTATAATGGCCCACCTACTATATTTATCCCATAAAATGACACAAACTCAAAACCATCGGACTATTGCCACTTTAAGAATCCCCCTGTTTTTATATCAAACCTGTCTTGGTGGAGGGAAACGCCTTCAGACGGAAAGCTGTACCAAACACCCAAAAATGCTGCAGTCAGGCAGACAATGACATCTCTATACTGCTACAGTGTTGCAGAACTGACCTAGACCATCATCTCAAAAAGAGCCAGCCTCTAGGAAAACATCGCTGGTTATCGATGAGCACAACGTACTTCCCTTCCTCAATTGTTCCGCGACAAACTTTGCTGCATTTTGCGATTAAGGTTACAATAATTAGGCGACGTGCAATTGAAACTGACGACATTTAGTGAAAACGTGCATCTTAGTTTCAACATAGGATATAAAGCGATAATGGTCTGCAAGTTGTTAAACTACGCAACATTCACTTACATCATTTAGGTGTTTCCTACTGTGATTAGTTAGTTAGCCACAGCGAGTTGTATTAAGTTATACTGTATGCAATTTAGTTGCATCGTACGACATATTCAACTACATGATGTGACAGGTGGCTCCATCGTATGACATTTAGCGCCCTGGTCTTAGAATATCTACATTCTACATTGGGCGATATTCTACGAAATTTAGTTACATTGAATGATATTATTTTACATTGTATGATACGTAGGTACATGGCATGACATGAGGTCCCATTCGATCACATTTAGCTACATGGTGTGACATTAGGCAGCATTCTATGACATGTAGCCACTTTGTCTGGTGTTTATCGATATGGTATGACATTATGTAATATTGTATGACATTTAGCGACATGGCATGCCATCAGGCGACACTATATGACATTTAGCTATATGGTATGCCATTATATGACATTTTGTGACACTTAGCGACATGGTATGACATTCGGTGACATTATACCACATGTAACTACATGGTTGGACATTAGGCAGCATTCTATGACATTTAGCTATATGGTATGCCAGTATATGACATTGTGTCACACTTAGCTACATGGTATGACATTAGGTGACATTTTACCACATGTAGCTACATGGTTGGAAATTAGGCAGCATTCTATGACACTTAGCTACATTGTCTGGTATTTATCGATATGGTATGTCATTATGATGGTAATCAGGCCATGGGGGCCAGCCGCTACACGATGTCCCTTGAGTCAAGCTCTCGTCACTTTTGGATTAGCTTTCATGAGAGCAGGGCTGCGTTCAGGGTCCGTCTCGGAGGCGCCTCGGAGGCGCCCGTGACGTCAGGCTAGTCTGAACAACAATAGCAGTTGGTCGCCTCGAAAATGGCCGCCCCCATAGGTGGCGGCCATTTGCAATCGAAATGCTGCGCTCTGATTGGATGAAACCACTGAGCCCGGCGGCCATTTTCGAGACGCTTTTGTCTCCAACCTGAAAAGGGAGGCGTCCCGAGACGTCGCCGAGACGACCCTGAACGCAATAGCCAAAAAGCATCGCCGAGACGTCGCCGAGGCGCCTCCGAGACGGACCCTGAACGCGGCGGACATCAAACGCACCGCCGGGACCACCGGGGGGGGGGGGCGCCACCGGGGGCGCGGGCCAGGCCTAGTGCAGCCGCATGGCCAGAGCACACACATGAGTGTTGCCAAACAGGAATGGGTGGTTGTCAGCCACCCTACCTCACAGGTTACTTGTCCGGTAACCAGACCAAGGGCGGGTCATTACGCCAGACTGTGATCCAGCCCGGATCCAGAAAAACTCTACTTTAAACACCCCACCGCTTGTCAGGCGCACAGGGGCAGGCTGGACAGAAGGCAGCAAACCCCACCGGCCCCGCACCAGGCGACCTTGCGGGCAAAGAGGGAGGGGTGCAACAGGTGGTAAGGGCAATCTTCGGGGTCATGAGAGATAACAGGGCCCATATCCCTAATTGAATCAGGGCGGAGCAGCATGGCAGGAACCATCAGGATGGGGAGTGCGGTCATTACCAAATAATTAACACCGAAGGCCACCACACGCGGTCTGAACCGGGGAAGGGCATTCACAATCCAACAGCACGATGGCACACTACATGTCTAGGTCTCCATCACACACACGCGCCATTGACGACAAGCCGGGAAGGAGCTGCTAGCATTCTCGCTGACTTTATCGAAGTAGCGGAAAGGCAACATGAGAGCTCGCCGGGGGAGGCGATATGTGTACCTTTGCCCCATGAGTCAGACGGATCGGCAGTCGACATGGAGCAGAGAGAACCCACCAGGGGGGAAACAGCCAGGATGGATGAACTCGGGAGCAGCTATGGGCCACTGCCAACGGGCAAGGAGGGCCCATCACCCAGGTCGGTCACCACGGAGGATAGGCCCGGTAGGAGACTGGTCCTGGCCTCCACCTCCCCAACATACACACCGCCACCACTGGGAGGGCTACACAGTGGCCTACGGATGGTGGTGGCTGACCTCAGCCACACCTTCAGCCCGCTACCAGACCCTGCATGCGGGGATCAATGGTGGGGCCCAGACTATGTACCGTCTCCCGTGATAGAGTTAGAATGACTGGAGGCTCGGAGGGAGGAACTGAGAGCAGAGATACGGGACCGCAGGGCGGGTTACTCGATCAACTGGTTGCAGGGACCAACCGTGAGGGAACTGAGCTCACAGGGGCCCTCGCCACTGTCACTGACAGGTGGCGCCTACCCGATGCCAGATGCGGAATAGCTACGGAGGCCACACGGCTCAATGTTCAGCCCGGCAAGGTCAACCGGAGGGCAGAGCGCGAGGACAAGCACGGCAGGGGCGCCACCAGCATACTCAGTACTAACGAGGCGAGATTCTACCCCTACCGGCCAAGCGGAGGAAACCCAACCCAAGCATCGCGAGGGGGTCGTGGCAGGGCCACAGCCAGCTACTGGGGCCGCAACGGACGAAGGTAGAAAACGTGAGTATGACTAAAACAATTTACATAGCAGGGGGCGTGATGGCCTGAGCACCAGCTTGGGACGATATAACAGAGAACAGGTGGGTGAGAAGCATGGTGAGGGGAGTGGAGTTAGAGCTAACGGGTGTTCCCACCCAGACAAGGTGCCCAATATCAGGGAATAGAGGGCCAGATGACACTATAAAGAGTAAAGTGAGGGAGATGTTACAGCAGGGAGTGATAGAAATGGCCTCTGAGGGCAAGAGGAGGTTTGTATCACACCTGTTCCTCAGACCAAAGAAGGATGGGGATTTCAGGACAATCCTTAATCTATCCAAACTAAGCGAGTTAATTAGGTACAGGCATTTTAAAATGGAACAGCTGTCGACTGTGACGCAACTAGTGCACAGGGGGGCGTGGCTGGCAAGTATTGACATCTCGCAAGCCTACCACAGCCTCCAAATAAAACAAGGTGACCTACTACAATTCAGAGCAGAAGGACAGAGCTATAGATTTAGAGTACTGCCGAATGGGCTGAGCTCAAGGCCACCGATCTTCACAAAGATCATGAAAGCGGTCATGAGCCACCTGATAACCAAGAACAACATCTTGCTCTGTTTCTATATAGACAACACCATATTGATATGCAGGTCACAAGCAGAGGTGACGTGCGCAGTTAACATCACGTTAGAACTACTAACTAAGCTAGGCTTTACCATTAACAGGGAGAAGTCTGTCTTCACACCAACACAGGAAATACAATTCTTAGGTTTCAAAACAATACACTATTAATAAGGGTAGACTTATCATGAGATAAATGTGAGGGACTAAAAATGTACATGGGGGAGATGTTGCAAAAGCAAAACATCACACTGAAGCAATTGGCCATGCTGGTGGTCAGGCTAATAGCTATGGACCCAGGCAATAAGTGGGCGAGAATAAGTTAAAAGGTCATAGTGAGGGCACTCAACTGGAATCTGAAGGACTCCAACGGCAACTACGGGGCACAATGCACATTAACTAGATGGGTTAGGGAATGTCTAAGCTTATGGCTATAAAACCTGGGGAAGGCACACAAAGACTACCAACAGAGGCCAGTAAATGTATGCATTTCTACTGATGCCTCATCACATGGGTGGGGCTATTATGACCAAATACACAAGGCAGATTGGGCCTCAAGGGCCTTTACAGATGCGGGGGAGTGGTCGCTAAACAGGGACACACTGGAATGAGAGTTTGGGACACCCAAGATTGACATGTTTGCCTCCAGAGTTAACCATCAGCTAAAACGCTTCATTTCCAGGGAATTTTATGCACAAGCAGAGGGAACTGATGCCCTATCGCTCAACTGCCATAATATTGATGGATATTTCTTCCCAACTTTCAGCTGCCTATCGCGAGTACTGCTCAAGCTGGGAACAGTGCGGCTGACAGGAGTGCTGATAGCACCAGACTTGCCAACGCAGCCCTGGTACCCATTGCAATGACAACAACGGGGCTACGCAGCAGAACAACGATGGGCGATCACAGAGGAGATACTGACGTTGAGAGACAACAGGAGGAAGAGGTTCCCACTTGCGGGGAAAATGTGGCTCATAGCGGTGAAACTCTGAATGACATGTTTTGTGCTATGGGCATGAACATGGCAATGGCAGAGATACTGACAGCCTCTTGGGCGGAAAATACATGCAGACAATACACATTGGTCTTAAGGAGATGGGCATCCCACTGCAAGGGGATTGGCAACCTGAAGCCCAGTGCACCGAAATACGAATCGGTGTGGGACCCGAAACAACTCCTAACTCATTTGCGTGGGGGGGCCCCACACACCTATTGGCCACAGACATATTGAACAAAAGGACGGTATGTTTGTTCCTTTTGGCCACCCGGCAAAGGCTGCAAGCCCTGGGCTTAATGAAAAGGGCAGATTTCAGCTGGGAGGCAGACTGGTGCATATTGCGTTATACTACTAAGGTGAAGTCTAACCATCAGGAAATACGGGATAGATGAGTGGTGCGTGTATGGATGGACACCTCCACGAGTACATGAGTAGGGGAGAGCTGGCAGGGGCCAAACCCACCATCTTTGCGACAACGAGGAGCCCGCACGGGGCAGCCTCACAAGAGACACTGTCAAGCTATGTACGGCTAACAATGACAGAGGCGAGCATAAACATGCAACAGTTTACGCCCTACTCATGCTGACACGCCTCCACAAGCACAGCAATGAGATGAAAAGTGCCACAATCCTAACAGCAGCAGGGTGGTCTGGAGATGGCACTTTCAGACAGTTCTACAATAGGCCATTGAGCACGGCCAACAGTGTGGTGACAAACTTGATACCAGACATTTGGGTACCGGACACAGCTTAGAACAGCCGAGAACTGCAACTTTTATCCAAGAAAAATGCACCAAAAGGGTGCCTGGAATGTGACAGGCTAAAGAACCACCTTTTATACAAAATAAAAGCCATAAGCAACAAATGCATAGCGGTTCAACCATCGGGCTACTCCACCCCCGCTTAAGGCGAGCCTATGTGTTAATTTATATAATTATTTCCATTTGAATTTCTGGGCCAGCCACGGGCCGCCGCTGCCTCCCGTCCCGTCTGCAGGTAGTCCGTGTCCGTCGGTGTCGTTCCCGGGCTAATGTCGACCAGCCAGAGTATCATCTAAATACGGATTTTGCCCTTCTCGCATTTATTGCCCTAAAGCATTTACTTAGGTATTTCAACTACTGGCTGGTCTCCCCACCTTGTGGTGTATTTAATATGTTTGAATTGATCCAGAACTAAGCAGATGCGCTAGTGTCATGGCCATGGTCACTGATAATCAGCCTAAGTTACTGTCATATTTTAGCCAAAAGAACTCTACGTTAATTCTGTTAATATGTCTGTTATAATCTTCCTGCAGATGAGTTAAGTAGCTGCATAAGGCCTATTAGGCTTCAGGCCCTTAATTATACATAAAGCAATCGAATATTAAGTTTCACCATAGCGGTTAATCTATTGAAGTCTGGAGAATAGTAAAGAATGCAAGGAACGTTCCAATTTACGTTTCCAAGAGCTCACAGCTTTATTCTTAACCAAACTAACAATCAATCATAGCAACATGTCATTTATGTATTATTCAATCCCCTCCCATATTATTAAGTTAAAACAAGTTTAGAATTTTGAGAATAATGGCCTCAATCTCGGCTAAAACATCAGAGTGTCCATAAACACGTCTGATGGGTCTGGGTCCGAACGCCTGACCTCCTCTCGCTGCCAGGAGAGTCGCAATTGACATCTCCTAGCAATGCTATACGACCAGAAACCCGGGGCCTCGCAAATGTTGGCATTCGCGAGTCTGCCATTGTGAGTAGCCCACATTTCCAAATGTGGGTTAATCGGCACAAGCTCGCAAATGTCACAAGGCGAATAGTCTCGCCCACTTCAGCATTGTGTCATGATATATACAGGTATACGGATAGATATACACATAGATATAAAACAAAACCAATATAAGGGCGCCGTCGCAATACAAAGTAGTGGCTGGCCCTCGTGGCCTGATTACCATCATAATATAAAATTCTGATATTAAAATGCAGCAGAATATGGATTATTAAGGTAAGGAAGGGGGCCACATGGGGCCAGCGGCCCACCCTTCCAGATTATAACGAAATTAATATAACAACTGCACCCCAATATTGGAATATAATGACAAATAATGACGAGAGCTCGACTGAAGGGACATCCTGTAGCCCCTGTCCCCTTGTGGCCCCCTTCTTACCATAATAATTTATATTCTGCTGCATGTTAATGGCAAAATTTTATATTATGTAACCTTGTAGGACAAGTAGCTATATAGTATGACATTAGGCGACATTCTACCACACCTAGTTACATTGTGTAACATTAGGCAACATTCTATGACAATTAGCAACATTGTCTGGTATTTATCGAGATGGTATGATATTATGTAATATTGTAGGACATTTAGCTACATGGCATAACATTAGGCAACATTCTACCACATTGAGCTACATGGTGTGACATCATGCTATGATATTTAACTACATTTCCTGGGGTTTATCGATATGGTATGACGCAATGTAACATTGTAGAACATTTAACTACATGGCATGACATTAGGTGACATTCTACCACATTTACCTACAAGGTGTGACATTAGGCAACAGTCTATGACATTTAAAAAAAATATTTTATTGAGGCTGTATTTATACTGTCCATAGCATATAAGCCCGGGTACCCAGGCTTGTTTTCAATGCTGGCAAGTTGTAGTGTTGGTGATATCTTACCACACAGTAGCTGCTGATAAGTAATTTGATTGCCTGCATTTCAGTAGCAGATAGATAGTTGGTTGGTATGGTTAGTAGCCTATGTTAGTTCTTTTTGATTTTCTTGGCATATATGTATTTTAGTTTGTTCTATTCTTATTACTAGACTAGCCTACTCCTATTTACATATCATAGGCTTGTACATAGCTGTGTGGTGTGTTATCTGGCTACTTTTGACATGGTTACCTTCCAATGGGCGTCCCGCTGGTGGGGCCGTGACACGCACATGCCCTTTTGCAGTGCAGCTTAGTGGGGGTTTCCTAGCCTTATTTTGCACAGATATTTTTTGTAAGTTTTTAGGTCAGGAAATTGTCGTTCCTTTACTCTTTGGGCATTCCACACCTTGGCAGCCTAAATACTGAAAGCGACTAAAACTCAAACTTAGTCGCGAAACGGGCAGTTTTAGGTTTTTACGGGTGGTGTGTACTGGGCATTACTTACACCACGCAACATTTCCAGTCGATATTCAGCCAATCAGATGACATTTTGAAGTCACAACAGATGACATATACAAATATAGCTGCCATCTACCATATCCACTTCCATCAGATGACAATTGGATAGATAAGACTAAGTTGGTTGGTTGTTGGAGTTTTACATCCTGCCAAGAACTAAGGTCATATCAGAACAGGTACCGACTTGTTACAGTGCGCACCCATGGTGATTTTACAGTGCTGCCCCACTGCGAAATCAGGATCAGACTGCCAGTGCTATGACCCGATATTCCACTCAGTAACATTATCTTGCCACTGAGCTAACCAGTCCTTGTCCTATCCTATTAATGCCGAGTGCCAATCTAGGAAGTGACAAGTATCAATTTTATAAGTCATTGGATTGACTCGACCAGGAACCAAACTCCTAATCTTCCGCACACGAGGCCTGCACTCTACCGATTCGGCCACCGCGCCCGGTGCGAACGCTGGCAACGTCATGAATATTCCCAATGACAGGACAATTTAAACATTTCCTACCCAGCCAACCAACACCGTCACATTTAACTACATCTTGCAACACTTAGCCACTATATGTGAAATTTACCTACACCAGGAAACATTTACTCTACACCATGCAACATATAAAGGCGATCTTCAGCCAATCAGATGCTGTCCTGATATGACCTTAGATGTTGCCAGGACGTAAAACTCCAACAACCAATCCAACCAGCCAATAAGACGACATTTTGAAGTCACAGCAGACGACATATTCAAATGTCACCAACCTCTACGATATACACCTCTAACAGACGACATTTGGACAGATAAGACTAGGTAATGACCAAGATTTGGGACAATCCAGACATCGGAGATTGCAGGATACTGTAACAACCAACAATTGGACGAGTTGGATTTTTAATTGAATGAAGACAGACGACTGGTTCTTTGTTTGGCGGGAAACCAGTGACGGCGCCATCAAGATGCTATTACATGTGGTGACTGGCTTCTCAGAAGTGTCACTCCCCTTTTTATTATTTTGATTTTTATAAAAAGGAATGTTTTATCCCACTACCTGCATGCATATACCAGACGGGATGGTCGAATGAGTTGAGCGCCCATCTCCCATTTTAGGAGATGGTGGTATTCTAACCCACGCGATCGAACCCTGTTCGAGTCAAACCAATGACTTTAAAAATGTATGCTTCTTCGCCAGGCGCTCGGCATTATATGCGTGGATCCACGATTTCCAGTTTGCTGCTATGTTGTCATCCAAGTTTAAATGGCCGGGTGGCTTCAAACCTGAGAGTGCCATGGCGTATCAAAAGGTCCGCTTTCGATCTGACACCATGTAATGTTATCTAGAATAACCGACTATACACGTTGACGTCTCGTTGTATAATGACTTTATTCAGGTCAAACCCACACCGCGCCAGTCGGTGCTCCCTGGTGCCTCACGCGTCATGCACCCCAGCCAGTACCATACATCACAAAACACACCCATACACCCACACACTCACACACGCACACACCCACACACCCACACGTCCACACACCCACACCACCACCCACACATCAATACCCCCACCCACCCACACACCCACACACCAACATACCCACACCCTCACGCACACGCTCACCCACACCCACCCCCTCACCCACACCCCCGCACACACCCCCACACCCTCACACACCCACACCCACACACACCCACACCTTCAGCCACAACCACACCCACACTCACATCCACACCCACGCCCTCACCCACACCCACACACCCTCACTCACACCCACCCACACCCTCACCCACACCCAAACCACTCCCACACACACACACACCCTCACTCACACCCACACCCACACGAACACCCACACCCAAACCACTCCCACCCACACACCCACACACCCTCACTCACACCCACACCCACATCCACACCCACACCCTCACCCACAGCCAAACCACTCCCCCACACACACCCTCACCCACACACACACTTCTTACCCACACCCATACCTACACCCACACCCACACTCACACCCACCCACACGCACACGCACACCCACACTTCCCTACTCCCATGAGCACTACGAGCGTCTCCTTAACCGTCCCGTCCACAAACACCGACTTCCTTCCGCCCCGTTGGCTGGCACCACAGGACGGGACTGATACTTCTGAGACGAGCAGCAGAAGGAGCACTAGTTCCTTCTTCCTCCGCCTGGAGCGTCGCTGTGCCGGTTGCTTAGACACATTTCCACGCTTACAACCCCGCCCCCTCCACCAACCACCTTTCCACCCGTCCCCTCCTCCTTTATCGCCCTATTCTCCGCCTCCCACCCTCTTTCTCCTCCGCCTCCTCCACCTCCTCCGCCTCCCACAACCTCCTTTTCCTCCCCCGGCGCCTGGAACCCTCCTCTTCTACCTATCCCCTCCCCTCCGCCTCCCACATTCCTCTACCAACCTCCTTCTCATCCCCCTCCACCTCCCACTACCCTCCCTTACCCTCTTCCTCCACCTCCCACCTTCTCCTTCTAACCTCCTTCTCCCCTCCCCCTCCTCCGCCTCCTACCCTCCTCCTCCCCTTACCCACTCACCCGCAACCCACCTCCTTCTCCATCCCCTACCCTTCCTCCTCCCCCTTTCTCCTCTCTCTTCCCCTTCCTCCTCCTTCCAACACTACCTCCCTTCCCCACCCTCCTCCTCCCACACTCCCTCTTCACACCCAGGCATCCCAACCTCCTACTTTTACCCACACACCCCACTTCATCCTTCCCCTCAGCCTTATGTTCATCTCTCCCCTGTTAGCCTCCGATCCCCACGGCACCCTCACCCCGTCACTCCACCCCCCCCCTCCCCCCACCTTGCCACCCTCTCTCATCGCCCTCCCCCCCCCCACCCCCCTCCAAAACTCCTTTCAGCCTCCTCTCACTCTCCCCGCAATCTCCCCATGCGCCCCCCTCCCCCTCCCTCCCTCCCTCCCTCCTCACCCCACAGTTAACCCACACATGCACCCTCCCTCCACCCCACCCACGCGTCCCACCCACCCTCAGCCGCGCCCTCATCTGCGGTAACCACGCCACCAAGCGGACAGTTACAGTAACGCCGTCAGTGGATTCGCATCACAAATTCAGGTCTTGAGATTATTACCCAAATACCGTCGTCTCAATCGCTCCGCACCGAATTCCTACTCGCACACATCGGTGTCACGTGACGCACAGGAGTGGAGTCAGCACGCAGGGCTGTGTGTCGGCCGTGAAGCTGGCTTGATTTCATAACTGTTGGCAGGAGCGGATTAAGAGCCATATGTGGTAGTACTCGAGCTCACTTGATCTATTACTGAAGTACACCGAACTACCTAATTTACCTTACACACACCAAAAATGACAATGCAACTTTGACAAACGCACAACACGAAAATCTTGATTCAGGGAGCCACTGTGCTTGTGAGCCTATGCCAACAAAGACTCTGCTATATCGAATATTGATCCATTCCTAACTGTTTCCCGTAAACACTTAGCAAAACAATTGACAATGCAAGTTTAACAAACGGACAACATACCTCTGCTTGATTCAGTGGACGAGTTTGCTTGTGAGACTATATCATCAAACAGTTGTCTGCATCTATTAGTAATTTATTCCTATTTGTTTCCTTTAACACACTTACAAAATAATTGACAGTGCAAGTATAATCAACTGACAACAATCACTCCTTGATTCAGTGGACCACTGTGCTTGTGAGACTATATCAACAAACAGTTTCCTGTATTAGTGATATATTCCTTTAAAATACATTGCAAAACAATTCACGATGCAAGTTTAACAAACTGACAAGCACAGTCGAGACTCAGAGGAGGACTGGTCTTGTGAGACTACACCAACAAGCAGTTTGCTGCATTCTATGTTCCGATCAGACGATTGAGCTTGTGAGACCATTCCAACAAACAAGTTGCTGCTCCTCTATCATTTGATATCCTCTCCTTGAACATTACCTACAAATACAAATATAATTACCAACAAACAAGTTGTGGGGTTGCGAGACCAGACCAACAAACGAACGAGTTGCTTCCTCTCTATCATTTGATATCCTGTCCTTGAACATTCAATCCATACACACATATATTTATTCAAACGCACACAATCGACATCAACCCCACCAGTGCGCGCCGCACCGTTAGCACCAACCGGAAGTCATGAGCGCCCAGACAGGAAGCAGCACGCCGAGAGGTGCGCTGCGGTGTGCGCGCCTAGCCGCGCTGCTGGTCCTCGGCGTGTCAGCGCTTGTGGTCGGGGCGCAGCAGGCGCGCCCGGGCCCACCGCGGATCCCCACGAGCGACGCCTTCCGTTCGCACATCGTCGGTGTCCGCCGGATCCAGTTCACGCGCCGCCCGCCGCCATCAGCGACGCCTGCTTCGACGATGATTGGCGGCGGCGGAGCCGTCGGAGGAGGCGGCAGTGGTGGAAGAGGAGGGAGAGGAGGAGGATCAGGAAGAGGTGGAGTCGCACCAATGGGCGCACCCCATGCCGGGGAGAGCGCGAGGCCGGAAGTTGGTGGCGCCAAAACCGGAAGTGAGCAAGCGCCGACGCGCGAGCAGCTGGAACTGTACTGGAACTACCGCCGGATGTTGCTGCAGCGGGAACGCGAGCGTCTCCTACATCGCCTGCCCGCCGTCGGGGAAGCCGTCGGCCACAAGGTCAAGGTCGGTGGCACCAGCGGTGGCGGTGGTAGCGGAAGTAGTAGCAGCAACGCGACGGCAGCGCTGGGCAATTCAACCACCAGCGCCGCTCAGCGGGGAAACCGGAACTGCACAGAATACAGCCTCAGTGAGGACTCGCCACCAGTGAAGCTGTGCGATGAGGTGCACCTGTTGAACTACACTGATGACGTCAACAGGCCGCCGCAGGCCGACACTACTGCCGCGTCGCCGACCGGAAGTGCCATGACGGAGGCGGAAGCGAGGAGGGCGCTGCTTTCGGGTGGAGGTCAGATGAACGGACGGGACTGGATGGGCCGGGAGAGGTGAGTGAGTGAGTGAGTGAGTGTGTGAGTGAGTGTGTGAGTGAGTGAGTGATTGGATGAGTGAGTGGGTGAGTGGGTGAGTGGGTGAGTGTCTGAGTGAGTGAGTGAGTGAGTGAGTGAGTGAGTGAGTGAGTGAGTGAGTGAGTGAGTGAGTGAGCGAGTGAGTGAGTGTGTTAGCGAGTGAGTGAATGAGTGTGTGAGTGGGAGGTTATGTGTTGTTTGTGTGTGTTACGGTGTGATGTCAGACATGTATTAGTGATGTGTGTTATGGTGTGATGTCAGACATGTAGTAGTTAGGTGTTATGGTGTGATGTCAGATATGTGTTATTTATGTGTGGTGGTATGATGTCAGACATGTGTATTAGTGATGTATGTAATGGTGTCATGTTAGACATGCAGTAGTTAGATGTTATGGAATGATGTCAGCTATGTGTTATTTATGAGTAATGGTGTGATGCCACTGACGTCAGATCTACATAAACTGTGTGTGCGCTGGTGTGGAATTAGAACTATTTAGCTCCATGTGTGACGCAACTGATGTCAGATCTACATTAGTTAGTGACGTCATATCTACGCAAGTTGTGTGTGCTGGTGTGGAATTAGAACTATATAGCTCCATGTGTGATGCTACTGACGTCAGATCTACATTAAATGTGTGTGCTGGTGTGGAATTAGAACTATATAGCTCCACGTGTGACGCTACTGACGTCAGATCTACATTAAATGTGAGTGTGCTGGTGTGGAATTAGAACTATATAGCTCCATGTGTGATGCTACTGATGTCAGATCTACATTAACTGTGTGCGCACTGGTGTGGAATTAGAACTATATAGCTCCACGTGTGACGCTACTGACGTCAGATCTACATTAAATGTGAGTGTGCTGGTGTGGAATTAGAACTATATAGCTCCATGTGTGATGCTACTGATGTCAGATCTACATTAACTGTGTGCGCACTGGTGTGGAATTAGAACTATATAGCTCCACGTGTGACGCTACTGACCTGGTGTGGAATTAGAACTATATAGCTCCACGTGTGACGCTACTGACGTCAGATCTACATTAAATGTGAGTGTGCTGGTGTGGAATTAGAACTATATAGCTCCACATGTGACGCTACTGACGTCATATCTACATTAAATGTGAGTGTGCTGGTGTGGAATTAGAACTATATAGCTCCACGTGTGACGCTACTGACATCAGATCTACATTAAATGTGAGTGTGCTGGTGTGGAATTAGAACTATATAGCTCCACATGTGATGCTACTGACGTCAGATCTACATTAAATGTGTGTGTGCTGGTGTGGAATTAGAACTATATAGCTCCATGTGTGATGCTACTGATGTCAGAGTCCCTCTATGCGCTACATGTGCTACCACCTAGTGATGGGAGAGTGGGCATGTGTTGACTGGATGTGAGGATTGAAGGGGGCGTCGTTATTTCTATAAAGAGCATCAGTGTCAACACAACTATAAAATACCACTCACACAAGAAGTATATATAGAACGGCCGGGACCCTTCGGCATGTTTTGATATGTGGGCCTTGATATTTCAAACAGACAGCATAAAAGACCGGCTCACATATAAAAAAGACGTTTAAAAACCCTTTAGAAAACTACTACCAAAGTAACATTTTTAAAAAAGCCAGCCATTGCCACACACTCAAAAAATGCTAATATATCAGGTTGCCTAGCGACGTGGCGAACTGTTATAACCACGGACCCAGGCAAATGTGGTCTCAATATGACATTTGACCCCCCTTGTGTAATAATTACCTGCCTTTTTTGTGCAAAGTAGTATTAGCAGCTAAACTGCGGGTCTTTTTAGAAATTGTGCTTAAAGCAGTGCATAGGGTTCATTAGATAAAAGATTCACCCGGTACTTGTAGTACACGGGTGAATGACAAAGTAGTGTAAATATAGGTGAAAATAACTTTAGTATGGAACAGGAAGTAGAAACTGTGGTTCCATGATCAAATCGCAACGTATATTGGTGCAGATTTGGTGAAATGGGAGAGAATGCAAAAATACAAGATGGTGGCCATAGAACGCTGTCGATTTCAATTTTAAATCATATTAAACTAGCTATTTTATTATATTTTTCAATTCAAAGCTAGCGGGTAAATATGAAGACATCTACAAAGAATAAATGTTGCTTCTTAGATTGTGAAATTAGGCTCTCATTTCATTAACCCGCTTTTTCGACCGTTCTTATATAGGGTTGGTATTCACCTGTGTACTGCGCGTACTGGGTGATTCCTTAAAGCCCCAGTCACACATACCCGGATCAGGGGCCGGATGAGCCCCAGACCGCAATCCGGGGTGGTCCGGGGCGATCCGGGGTGATCTGTGGCTCGTCCTTGGCTTGTCCGTGCCGACACCCCCTGATCCAGCCTGATCCGTGGCTCGTCTGCCGCCGTCCGGGCTCAGCCCCGGATGTTTTAAAATGTTTAAAACATCCTGGGCGGTCTGGGGGATTTTGTGATCTGGCCTGATCCGGCCTGATCCGGGGGTGGTCCGGGGGTGGTCTGGGTATTTTGGGGGTGGTCCGGGGTGGACTGGGCCTGTCCGTGAGTGGTCCGGGGTCATTTTGAGCCACGGTTTGACCCGGACCATCCCCGGACTATCCAGGACTACCCCCGGCCTAGCCACGGACCACTCCCGGACTGCCCCCGTAAGACTGGGGGTGATCCAGGATAGTCCGGGGGTGATCCGGGATATTCCGGGGGTGGTCCGGGGCAGTCCTGGGGTGGTCCGACCTCATCTGGGGCCGGTCCAGCCCAGTTCGGGGGCAGTCCGGGGGTGGTACCGGGCAGTCCAGGGCTCGTCCGGGGCTCATCTGGGGCTTGTCCGGGAAAGTGTGACTGTGAGGCAAAAATCGACGAAATCAGTGATTTTATCCATGGCAGTCCGGGACAGGCCGGGCCATTGGTCCATGGGTGGACCGGCTCAAAATCCGGGGCTCGTCTGGCTATGTGTGACTTGGGCTTTATCTAAGGGTGCATGTGATGAGTTAATTAAATTATAGTGAATGTGATCATTGACTATTTTAAGTTAGGCTAATAATAATACTGTTTGCTTCTTCTCAATGCAATAGGATACACCTGTTTTTTGTATTGTGTGTGTGTTTTTTTTGGTCAAAATTCTAGTAGCAGTGTCTGTAAAAGCAAAACAAAGAACATTTGAAGAGTTCAGGCACAAAACCCCGTAAACCCAATCAAAACATTAAAGATAAACATTGGTTTCAAACCTTCAAAAAGTATATTTTTTATATTCCTACTTAGTTGCTCATTGCTCCACAAACATATATTCATAAGAAAACTGGAATTAGTGAGAATAAAAATTATTTTCAGGTAAAGATATTTGATTTAAACCACATTTTTGGATTGGCGTTTACGGGTAATGTGGGTTAAATCAAAATGTGGGTTAAATCAAATATCTTTACCTGAAAATCATTTTAATTTTCACTAATGAATACTCTTATGAATACATGTTTATGGAGCTATGACCAACAAAGCAGGAATACAAAAACAATTAATTGTTGAAGGTTTGAAACCAATGTTTATATGAATTCTTCATTTGGACAAAGGACTGTTTCGCTTGTCTCCTAACAATGTCAGCACACGATACGCTCATCCCTATTTGACTAGTTGTTGATGCCCAAGTAGTTTTATCCCTTTGAACAACATATTCATATGAACAACATATTCCTTTGAACAACATATTCATTTATATTATGTATACTACTTTTATCATCAAACACGATTTGCATGTGATTATTATTGCAACTGATAGTTTTATTTATGTACCAAGAAATTATACTGAACGGCTGGAAGACCAGTGCTCTGCCACTATTCACTGAATAAACTACATTTTAGTTTTTGTTAGAGGAAAAAAAGTTCAGGCACAAAAATCGACGAATCCATTTTAGGTGTTTTAGTTGTTCTCGGTGAAATAGAATTTGTTGTTGTGGCGGGCAGGTAAAGTCTATCAATTTCATATTGGGTAATGTCATCTATAGGGGATGTTGGCATTTCTGTGATAAAAACCTGGATTTGATTATCGGAATGATGGCAGCTTCAGCGCTAACCTGATAGTCATGGTTTCATTTTGGCCTGAATGGCATTCATCAGTTTTTACACCTGAACACTTCATATGTTGTCAGTGCCAATGCGCCAACAACTGGTGTGGAGGAGGGGAGCACTCCACCGATGCGCAAACAAAGGAATATAAATATTACCCTTGCATTTATACTTGTGTAATGCGCTATATATCATATATATATATATATTTCTTGTGTGCGCGTTGGCGGAAACTGTTACAATCGCTCTTTGCGATTGCATTTCAGGCTGTGCCGGCTGTGCGTGGGCAGCCAGGTTGCGGAAGCCCTGGCTAATAGCATAATAGCTTGTCAGCACTAAATAACTAACGTCACATCCTCCAGGTTACCAGAAGGAACGGGGCAAGGGAGGGAGGGAGGTTGGTTTGTTGTTGGAGCTTTACTTCTTAGCAACATATAGGGTCATATCAGAATGGGTGCTGACTTGTGACACTCATGTTGACTTTATAGTGCACCCCTACTGGGAGACCAGGCCGCCAGCACCATGACCTAATATCTCACTCAGACACGTTATCCACTGAGCCAACCACTACTTGCCCTATCCTAATAAAGCCGAGAGCCTGGCTACGAAGCAACAAATATAAATCCGTAAGTCATTGGTTTGACTTGACCAGGGTTCGAACCAGTATGTTCGAATCCAATGATCTACCAAAACGAGAGACTGATGCCATCGTCGTTCCAAAGGGTTGAACTTGATAATTGTCACTCCCGTTGCTGACATTCTGGATTGCCGTATGCCTAATATGGACTCGTTGGCTTACTGTTAGGATAATGTGACTGTGTGGGATAGAGGGTCATGGTACTGATACCACCACATGGATACCCATTGTGGGCAGCACCATCAAACTGCAATAGGTATGCACTGTCACACACGTGTCGATGTAGATAACAGATTCACCCTGTACTCGCAGTACACTGGTGAACGACAACATAGTCTAAAAACTGGCGAAAATAGCTTTAAGCGTAATGCTTCGCATTACGACCGATGCGCGAAAAGGAAGACAGAACTCGGGAGTGGGAAGCTGAGGCGTTTATTGAGACGCCTCGGGCAGTGGGGCTCTTAGTAGAGCCTTTTTTTCTTTTTCTCTGTCGGTGGTTTTTGTCCCGTTGGTTTTGTTTCGGTGTGCCACCACAGCCAAGCCAGTTTACTTGGAGCTGGTGTACTTGGTAACGGCCTTGGTGCCCTCAGACACGGCGTGCTTAGCCAGCTCGCCAGGCAGGAGGAGACGCACGGCTGTCTGGATCTCCCGACTGGTGATGGTCGAACGACGATTGTAGTGGGCCAGACGAGAGGCTTCAGCAGCAATGCGCTCGAAAATGTCGTTCACGAACGAGTTCATGATAGACATGGCCTTGCTGGAGATACCGGTGTCAGGGTGAACCTGCTTCAACACTTTGTAGATGTAGATGGCATAGCTCTCCTTCCTCCTCCTCTTGCGCTTCTTGTCACCAGTTCGCACGGCTTTCGCCTTGCTGGCGGCCTTCTTGGCTCCCTTCGAAGCTGGCTTGGGCGGCATGTTGACTCGGTGAGCGCTACAGGCTGTGAGGTCAAGATGCAACAACCCGGATGTCCAGCCTCTGTGATTGTGAAAATTGTGAAATGAACTGTTTTTACATACTATTCATTATGGACGTATTATGGATGAGTGAATGTGATCATGACAAGAGTAGTGATTTTGTACATTATATATACTATTATGACTAGTTGAAAATAAATTTATAAATTACATACATCGTTAACTACCTTGTGTTTGTTACAATCTATATGCTATATCCATTTAGTTGATAGTCACTTCTAATCAATTAAGTAATAACTATTTAACAAATAATTAACAAATACATTTCCCCCCTTTTCCCTCCCCCAAAAACACCTTTTCGATAAATACCACATTAAATAAGTTAAGCTCTTATGGCAACAATCTAGAAGAACAGATCATTAAATTCAGTATTAACACCCCTTTTTGATCAAATAAGTTAAGCTCTTATACCAACAATATTGGAGAAAATATCATTAAATTCAGTATTAAGGCCCCTTTTCGATAAATAACACATTAACTAAGTTAAGCTTTTACACCAACAATAAAGTACAAGAAAATAAACCATTATTGAGTTTAAGATTTTGGTATTAACGGTAGCATAACAGTTAGAAAAGTATAGACTAAAAAGCAATAATACAGAAATATTTTTTTTATTACTGTCACATTTTATTAGGACCTATTTCATTTTAATAAGATTATAACTTAAAGCTGTTATAGCTACACAACAAAAACAACAAATAACAAACAAATTAAATTAAGTTAAGATATTTTTATTATTTCTGAGGTTTCTTTTGATTTGACATTCACAATAATGAAATATATTTAATTTTTAGGCACAGATATAACAATAGCACATGAAATACAATTCTCATGGCACAATTGGTAATAGTTCACACTTCACAATAGTTCATATCATCTTGCCAAGGCACCGCTCCAGCCTCAGACATGTAATAGGCACTGAGATATTGTCTCTGGTATTTTGCTGCGAGTGTCAGTCTGTTCGCATGGACGCCGTCGATGTCGGCTCGAGGATTGTTGAGTCTCCAGGCTCCAGGAACGATGTTGTGATTGCTGTCCTCCTGGTCCATCTCTGCATTGTGATGAGCTGCGTACCGCATCCGCGTCAGATTATGTAGGCAGACACATGCCAACACTATCAACACAACTGTTGCTGGCTTCTGTCGCATTGCTGTTAGGAGGCACTGGTACCGGTGAGCTAGACTCCCGAATGCATTTTCCACGATGCGCCATGCCCTGGAGAGTCGGTAGTTGAACATTCTTTCCGGAATTGTTAGATTACGTTTGGAGAACGGTTTCATCAACCAAGTTCTCAGCGCGAACGCATCATCAGCAACTATGAAGAAAGGCATGTCATGCTCATCATGCGGTAGTGGTTCGCCACTTGAAATACCAAGTCGTCCATCTTCAATGTACTTTTTAAGTTCAGAACGTTTGAAGACTTGAGCGTCGCCTGCAGAGCCATTGCTCCCAACGTTGACGCAGGAGAATTTGTAGTCACCATCCACTAGAGCCATCAATATGACCGAGTGGAATCCCTTGTAGTTGTAGTACTCCGAGCCTCCATGGGCTGGGCACTGGATGGGGATATGTTTCCCATCAAGGGCTCCCAGGCAATGTTGAAACTGCCATCTTGTGGAGAACTGCTCAGTGATACCTCTCCATTGCTATTCTGTAGTTGGAGCTTGAATCACCTCCTCAGCATACTCTGCAATTATGGCTTCACACACCTCACGAATGGCAAGCGAGATGGTGTTGTGTGGAACTCAGAGAATGATAGTTGTCACCAGAGGCTAGGTAGCGCAGAGTGAATGACAGTTTCAATCCCGGTGTTAGCGCCTTTCTGTACCATGTGTCCTTTTTCTTGATTCTTGGAACGATGCGAAGGAGAATCTCCTCGAACATAGCTGGATCCATGCATAGAAAGTTTCTGTACGCTCGCACATCTTCGATACGTAACTCCTGCATAAGATTTGCAAACTGGCCGAACTGCATTCTTCTCTCCAACCAAGGTCGAACCCACACACTTCTTCTCACATTTCTTGTACGTCTTGTCTTGATTTGCATAACTTGCAACATAATCATGTTGTTAACATTCTTTCATTGATGTAGCTGCAATTGCCAGTTCAGCAGCTGAAGTTGATTCATGCGCTGCCGCAAGCAGTAATCCATGATGTGCACCCTCTGAGAGTCAGGCAGTAAGTGAGGCATGAAGTGTTTTTGCGCCCGGTTATATATATACAAAACACCCGTACCGGAGTTGTCCGGGGGGAACCGGGAGTGTTCCGGGAGTGTTCCGGGAGTGCTCCGAGAGTGGTCTGGGGTGAACCTGGGTGAACCGGGGTGAACCGGGGTAATTTGGGTCTTACGGGGGCTGTCCGGGAGTGGTCCGTGGCTAGGCCGGGGGTAGTCCGGGACAGTCCGGGGATGGTCTGGGGATGGTCTGGGTCAAACCATGGCTCAAAATGACCCCACACCACCCCCGGACAGGCCCGGTCCACCCCGGACCACCCCCGGAATAGACGGATCACCCCCGGACCACCCCCGGACCACCCCCGAACCACCCCCGGACCACCCCCGGATCAGGCCAGACCAGGCCGGATTGAGCCCGGATCGGAAAATCCCCCGCACCGCCCCAGATGTTTTAAACATTTTAAAACATCCGGGGCCTAGCCCGGACAGCGCCGGACGAGCCACGGATCACGCCGGATCGGGGGTTGTCAGCACAGACGAACCACGGATGTGCCACGGATCACCCCGGTTCGCCCCGGACCACCCCGGATGGCGGTCCGGGGCTTGTCCGACCCCTGATCCGGGAATGTGTGACTAGGGCTTAAGGCGCGTACCGCCGGAATCAGATCCTGAAAATCGGAGAGAATGATTCTGCGGACATTGGACTGTGTGGCATGTCTGAATGCGTGGTATGTAATGTGTGTTGTTGTTGCTACTGCTGCTGTTGTTATTGTTGTGCCGGTGGTGGCTTACTTCTGCTGACACAGCGAAACGTTAAGGCAGATCGGATAACCAAAGGAAATAGGTTGCTATCAGATTGGTGGGAGTTGGGGCGGGGTGTGAGGGGGTGCGGGATTTGATGGCGTGCGGAGCGGTGCGTGTGAGGGGAGGGGTGGGGCGGGGTGTTGAGGGGAGTGGGTGGGGCGGGGTGTGAGGGGAGGGATGGGGCGGGGACTGGGGTGGGGGCGGGGCGTGAGGGGATGGGGTGTGAGGTGTGAGGGGAGGGTGGGGTCTGACGGGAGGGGGGGTGTGAGTGGGGGGGTGGAGGGAGGGGGGGTGACGGGCAGGGTGGGTGTGAGGGGGGGGTGGGAGTGACGGGGAGAGGCGGGGTGTGAGAGGGTGGGGGTGTGAGGGTAGGGTGGGGTGTGACGGGAAAGGTAGGTGGGATTGTGGGGTGTGAGGGGGGTGGGGGTGGGGTAGGGGTGGGGTGTGTGAGGGGAGAGGTGGGGAGTATGAGAGGGTGGGGTGTGAGGGTAGAGGCTGGTGTGGGGAGTGGTGGGAGGTGAGGGGTGAGGGGAGAGTGGGGGTGTGCGGGAGATGGGAGGGGTTGGGTGGGTGTGAGGGTAGGGGTGGGGGTGTGCCGGGAAAGGCTAGGTGTGAGATTGTGGGGTGTGAGGGGTGGGGTGTGAGGGTAGGGGTGGGTGTGTGAGGGGAGTGGTGGGGTCTGACGGGAGAGGCGGGGGTCTGAGAGGGTGGGGTGTGACGGGAAAGGCTAGGTGTGAGATTGTGGGGGTGTGAGGGTGGGGTGTGATGGGTAGGGGTGGGGTGTGAGGGGAGAGGTGGGGTGGTGTGAGGGTGGGGGTGTGTGAGGGGGGTGGGGTGTGTGATGGGAGAGGTGTGGGAGAGGTGTGGGGTGTGAGGGTGGGGTGGGGTGTGAGGGGAGGGGGTGGGGTTTGGGGGAGGGAGAGGTGGGGTGTGAGGGGAGAGGGGGGGTGAGGGAGGGCGGGTGTGATAGGTGGGGTGTGAAGGAGGTGGGTGTGAGAGGGTGGGGTGGAAAGGGAAGGGTGGGGTGTGACGGGAGAGGCTAGGTGTGAGAGGGTGGGGGTGTGAGGGGTGGGCTATGAGGGTAGGGGGTGGGGTGGGGAATGGTGGGGTGTGAGGGGAGAGGTGGGGTGTGAGAGGGTGGGGTGTGAGGGGAGGGGCGGGTGTCATAGGGTGGGGTTGTGAAGAGAGGGGCGGGTGTTGTGAGAGGGTGGGGTGTGAAGGGAGGGGGGGGGGTGTGACGGGAGGGCTAGGTGTGAGAGGGTGGGGTGTGAGAGGTGGGCTGTGAGGGTAGAATGTGGGAGTGGAGGGGAGGGTGGGGTGTGAGGGGAGAGGTGGGTGTGAGAGGGTGGGGTGTGAGGGGAGGGGCGGGTGTGATAGGGTGGGGTGTGAGGGTAGGGTTGGGTTTGTGAGGGGAGAGGTGGGGTGTGAGAGGGTGGGGTGTGTGGGTAGGGGTGGGGTGTGACTGGAGAGGCTGGTTTGTGAGTGGGGGGTGAGGGTGGGGTTGTGAGGGTAGGGGTGGGGTGTGAGGGGCGGGGTGGGGTGTGAGGGGAGAGGTGGGGTGTGAGAGGGTGGGTTAAGGGGAGGGGTGGGTGTGAGGGGAGTGGGGTGTGGGGGTGGGGAGTGAGGGAGTGAGGGTGTCGGGTGTGGATGGTGGGTGTGTGGGAGGGGTGGGTGTGACTGGGCTGGGTGTGAGAGGGTGGGTGTGAGGGGGTTGAGGGTAGGGGTGGGGTGTGAGGGGAGGGGTGGGGTGTGAGAGGGCGGGGTGTGTGGGTAGGGGTGGGTGTGACTGGAGAGGCTGGGTGTGAGAGGGTGGGGTGTGAGGGGTGGGGTGTTAGGGTAGGGGTGGGGTCTGAGGGGAGGGGTGGGGTGTGAGGGGAGAGGTGGGGTGTGAGAGGGTGGGGTGTAAGGGGAGGGGTGGGTGTGACGGGAGGGGTGGGGTGTGAGAGGGTGGGGTGTGAGGGGAGGGGTGGGGGTGTGGGGGAGATAGGCGACGCGCTAGGCATGGCGGGAGAGGTCCTTATCACTGTATCAGTTAAGACCGAAGGGCCTCCACTTCTCAGCGCCCCCTCGTGGGGTGTCTGGCAGTTCTTATCGCGCGCCAGACTAAACTGAGCACGACTAAGCGGTTCACTAACACATACATGAAAGGCGCGATGCGTTTTACTATTGGAGAGACGCGAGCAGACCTCCTGGATGCGCAGACAGACAGACCGGCAGAGAGAGAGAAAGCCGGACACACACAGAGACAGGCGGACACACAGACAGACATACATACATAATGACACACAGACAGACTTACACACAGACAGATACACAGACATACATATACACACAAACAGATGGACAGAGAGAGACACACAGACACACAGACACACATACACACAGTCAGATACACAGACAGACAGACATACACATAGACAGATACACGGACACACATACATACACTCAGACAGAAATGAACACACAAACAGATGGACAGATAGACACACAGAGAGACACACAAACAGAGACAGATAAATGAACACACAGACATACACACCGACATATAGACCAACACACAGACATGCACACAGACAGATACATGGACACACAGACATACACACCGACAGATATATGGACACACAGACAGACACACCAACAGATAGATGGACAGACATAGATACACACAGACAGACATACAGACAAACAGATGGACAGACAGACACACATACAGACACACAGACCTACACTCAAACAGCCACTCAGACATATAAATGGACACACATACAGACACACCGACAAATAGATGGACACACAGACATACACACACAGACATACATACAAACAGATGGACACACATACACACAGACAGACAGACAAACACACCAACAGACAGATACATGGACACACAGACAGACACGCCAACAGATACACAGACACACAGATATACACACAGACATACATACAAATAGATGGACACACACACAGACAGACACACCGACAGACACACATACAGAAACACAGACAGACACTCAGACAGATCAATGGACACACATACAGACACACCAACAGATACACAGACACACAGACATACACATAGACAGACATACACAGAAACAGATGGACATACAAACACACATACAGACACTGAGACAGATAGACGGACACACAGACAGATATGTGCATACACAGACAGTTACACAGAGAGACATCACACAAGCAAACAGATGGACAGACAGGGACACACAGACAGACAGGTGAAAAGACAGTGCGAGTAAGACAGATAGGAAGCGAATTGATTAATGTCATTCATTTCACTCAAATCTACTGGCAAAGAGGGGAGTTATCTTCTTATACATGCAAATGAAAGAAGGAATTAGTACTAATTAAGTGACCGAGCGCGGTGGACAAATCCGTAAGAGCGTAGGCTTTCCGGGCAGAAGGTCAGGAGTTGAAACCCGGGCCGAGTCAAACCATTGACTTTCAAAATTGATAGTTGTCGCTACCTAGCCTGGCGCTCAGCATTACTAGGATAGGGCAAGGAGTCAGGATAAGGTGTCTGCGTGAGAAATTGGGTGTATGGTGCTGCCCTCAGGCTGGTCTCACAGTGGGGCAGCACTATGAAGTCACCATGAGTGCGCACTGTTGTAATATACGTTGATGTCAACACTGTGAGATCTAGTTTGCAACTGTCTTTATTTAGAACATAGTCATGACGTCGTCCGGTATTGTTCATGTTTTAAAAGATGGGTAATTTACTGCGCGAAGAAGAAGGCATTAGTTACTAAGGATGCATAGGGCGCCACCTATAGTGATTTAGCAGAACAATTTAAACAGCCCGACGATCGACGCGCCACCTGCCTTTAAAGACAATCAAAATATTGAATCGAATACCCGAAACAGTCTCACTTCCTCCTCAATTTTTGAAACCATAACATCTATTCTCTACGCTCCTTAACTTTGCCCTCCCACCCACCCTAGCATTAAAGACTAAACGGGTAGGGTTAAGTGTCTTCGCACCTTGAGTAATACATTACTGACTAACTTGACTACTGACAAATAAATGCCACCTTATATATGCTTGTCTGTCTCGCCATCTTAATTATGCTGGGGGTGTTTGTACAAATACATACATTACATCTTCCGCTTTTAACTAAATAGATAAACAAAATTTAATATCAACTAATAATGTTTTTGGCGAATAATTATTTGGTGGATTCAGTGGTACATAACGATATACATTTCATACTTAAATTAATTAATGCATTTTGATTAAAGTTGCCTATTATATATTAACTAACATCGAGATGAATGGGTTACAAATACAATTGTTTCATATTAATTTTCACATCAATGCAACATGTTTCCTTTTTTTCCTTTTTTTAAAAGTTGTCAATGAATGTTCTGTACCTATATTGAGTGTACTATAAAGTCAAAATCTATTTATATTATCAAGGAACTTAACAATTAATGGTAATATTTTGTATATAACATATGAGACTATTGTGGCGGCCTAGGTATGGCCTAGTATTGAATCAGGCTGAGGCACGGGTTCCCCTAGGTACTCTTATAGGCACGAGCCTGCCGTGCCTACAAGACTCTTAGGTGCATGAGTGCCCCGTGTGATAAAGAGCAGTTAGCCAGGACCCCTGTGTAGACCACCAGGGTAGGTAGCTGGACTTCTGAAGAATGGATAACATGTCCACACAACGTATAAACTAGGAATTAGACTCATCCTTCCCAGCCCTGGAGCGAACTACACCAGGACTACAGGTGAGTCACAACACTGGTCACCCCGACCCTGAGTGACGACATCACACAGGACCTGACACCTAGCCAGGAGTTATTTACCATATTGGAGTAAACCCACAGGTACTACACTGGTCTTCTTCCCCATGTGTTGCTTCAGTGCTACTCTGCACTCACACAGGGGAACAACCCTGCATTGGGTAGATTGTTCTACACACTTGCAAACAACAGCAGTGGATAGTGGGGTGTGTTATGCATGACGGAATCATGCATTGATTGCGGCATGCACACGCTTAAGTTGTGCATATAGTCCTTAATCGCACAACATAACTGTTATATCCACATACCCGCATCGAACCAGCATGAGAGACGAGGAACCGATAGCCGCAGTGGCAGTGAAGCTGCCCAGATTCTGGCCTGAGGACCCCCGGATGTGGTTCAAGCAAGTAGAGGCACAGTTCGCCTTGCGGAAGATAACTGCAGACCTCACGAAGTACCACCATGTAGTCGCAGTGATAGACCGAGACACCGCGAGACGCCTGAGAGACACTCTCAATGACCCCCCCACTGAGGATTTGTATGAGGATCTGAAGGGCCACATCCTTGACGCCTACACCCCCAGCCGCAGGCAACGCGCACGGCAGTTGATGGAAATTGGCGAATTGGGAGACCGCCAGCCGTCAGAGCTAATGACCGACATGCTGGCGTTGGTTGACGAATACCACCCATGCATGCTCTTCGAACACATATTCCTTGAGCGCCTGCCAGGGACCATTCGGATCATGCTGGAGGATGAAGACTTCAAGAGCCCACGCCAGGTGGCCCGTCGAGCTGACAAGCTTATGGCACACCACAGGGCGAGTCACATGACCGTACATGCTGTTGAGCCCAACAGCATCTTGGCTGCCACCATCGCACCGAGATTGAAGAGCATCGAAAAGCCAAAGCAGCCAATCAGAAAACACCTTTGTTACTACCACTTCCGCTTCAGGGAGAAGGCCCAGAAGTGCGAACCAGGCTGCAAGTGGTCGGAAAACACCAAAGCCGACAGCCAGTGACGGTCTTGGCGGTCGGCGACAACTGCAGCCGTCTCCTGTATGCTCATGATGCAATATCCCAGCGGTGTTTCCTTGTCGACACAGGAGCGACCATAAGCGTCATTCCTGCCACCGCTAGTGACAGGGCCTTACCAGACGAACACCCGTCCCTGCAGGCAGTTAACAAAACCGCCATTCGCACCTACGGTACCCGCTCAGTCACGCTACGCATTGACGGCCAACAATTCCGGTGGAAGTTCACCGCGGCAGCAGTAGACAGACCACTGTTGGGCAGCGATTTCATTGCTGCGCACGGCTTCCTAGTGGACCTCCAAGGACGGCGTTTCATACATTCCACCACCTTCCGTACTCTCCGTTTGCATCTAGAGCAAAACCCTATTGGCCATCTCAGCACCCTCGCACTGCACTATGAGGGCTTCGAGCATATCCTGACGGAGTTCCCGGCAGTCACCACGCCAACGTTCTCCACGGAGTTGGTGAAGCATGGAGTACATCATCACATCACCACCACCAGGAACCCGGTATACTCCCATGCTCGCCGCCTGCCACCGGATGAACTGCGTCTGGCGAGAGACGAGTCCCAGGCAATGGAACGCATGGGTATAGTGCGTCGCTCAAACAGCCCTTGGGCATCGCCGCTGCACATGGTGAGCAAACGATCAGGCGGTTGGAGGCCCTGCGGCGATTACCGTAGGCTCAACGACGCCACCCGGCCGGATCGCTACCCAGTGCCGCACGTGCAGGATTTTTCCTCAATCCTTGCGGGCAAGAGCATTTTTTCTAAAATCGATCTGGTGCGCGGATACCACCAAATCCCAGTACTTCCAGAAGATGTGGCTAAGACAGCCGTCATAACGCCATTTGGCCTCTTTCAGTTTGTCCGTATGCCATTTGGTCTAAAGAACGCAGCACAGACATTTCAACGACTAATGGACAAGGTATGCACTGGAATGGAGTTTGTCTTCGTTTACCTCGACGATATCCTCGTGGCCAGCCCCACGAGTGTGGAACACTACGACCACCTACGGCAGCTGTTCACACGCCTTGTAAAACATGGACTTGTAGTAAACGTGGCGAAATGCGAGTTCGGGAAACCCACCCTGGAATTCCTTGGACACTGCATAGACAAACACGGAGCCAGTCCCCTTCCATCTAAAGTGCAGGCTGTCGCGGAGTTTCCAGCACCCGATACAGTCAAGGGCCTTCAAGAGTTCCTCGGTATGGTAACGTATTACCACCGTTTCTTGCCACGTGTGGCTGCCACACTCCAACCTCTATTTGCAGCAACGGCAACCAAGAGTAAACACATTGAATGGACAGACCTGATGCTTCAATCTTTCTCGGATACCAAGACAGCACTCGCACATGCTGTGATGCTATCTCACCCACAGGCTGATGCACCCATTCGGCTCACAGTCGACGCTTCAGATATCGCGGCAGGGGCTGTGTTAGAGCAGGATGTCCAAAGCAAATGGAAGCCGATCGCTTTCTTCAGCAGGCACCTCCACCCACCAGAAAGGAAATACAGCGCCTTTGACAGAGAATTGTTGGCTGTGTACCTGGCGATGCGCCACTTCAGGTATTTACTGGAGGCCCGCGATTTTGTGGTACGTACCGACCACAAGCCACTCACCTTCGCCTTTGCCAAGGAGGCCGACCCCTGGTCGGCACGCCAACAGAGACATCTGTCCTACATCACTGAGTATACCACGGCCATCGAACACGTCGCCTGTAAGGATAACGCAGTCGCCGACGCTTTGTCGAGAATAGTCATCGGCAACATCCGCGTCCAAGTAGGCCTGGACTATCATGCTCTGGCACTAGCCCAACAAGGGGACCAGCATAAACTACACTATCGGACACACCCGGCCAGCCTCCACATTTGAGATGTCCCTATGGGTGTTGGCGATACCACGCTCATTTGCGACGTTTCTTTAGGACACCCAAGGCCCATAGTGCCCCACGGTTGGAGACACAGAGTCTTCGATGCAATTCATGGGTTGTCGCACCCTTCCATCCGCCGTACCCGCAAGCTCGTTGCAGATAAATTTGTTTGGGATGGGTTGCGCCGGGAGGTGGCAGTTTGGGCTCGTGCCTGTATTCCGTGCCAGTCATCGAAGGTGCACAGGCATGTCAGAGCTCCCCTCCATGAGTATGAGGCCCCAGAACGCAGGTTCAGCCATATACATTTGGACCTGGTAGGACCGCTGCCGGTGTCGCGTGGCCACACATATCTGTTCACCGTCGTGGATCGGTTCACGCGCTGGCCGGAAGCCATTCCACTCACCGACATTACCACTGAGTCATGCGCCAGGGCTTTACTCAGCGGCTGGGTGGCCTGCTTCGGGGTCCCAATACACATGACCTCGGACCGAGGGGCGCAGTTCACCTCCCAGCTCTGGAAACACTTCACGGGTCTCTGGGGGACTGATCACAGCTGCACCACGGCATACCATCCCCAGGCCAATGGTTTGGTTGAACGGTTGCACCGGCACCTAAAGGCTTCCTTGAGGGCCCGCCTGGATGGTCCCAACTGGATGGACGAGCTTCCCTGGGTGTTGCTAGGCATCAGGACGGCACCCAAGGAGGACCTAGGATGCTGCTCGGCGGAGCTTGTGTATGGATCGACAATCATGGTCCCTGGAGACTTCGTCGGGAACCCGGCACCGGGTCCCGATCCGGCCCAACTGCTTCCAAGCCTCCGGGACAAAATGCAGGGCCTCAAACCCGTTCCTGCATCTCGACATGGAGCGACAAAGGAATCAGTGCCGCTAGACCTAGCCAAGGCCACCCATGTGTTCATACGACACGACGCTCACCGCCTACCGCTGCAGCGACCATATGATGGCCCGTACAGGGTCCTCACCCCCGGGGATAAGACTTTCACCGTGCAGGTCGGCACTAGGGAGGAAACCATATCAGTGGACAGGTTAAAGCCAGCACACGTGGACCAGGATGTCCCCGTGCAGGTGGCAATACCGCCCCGGCGTGGGCGGCCACCCATTCCACGGGTGGTACATGAGACTGAAACGGACCAGGCGCCAGCTGTGGCCACACAGTGGTCCCGCAGGCTGGCCCTAGAGACGGCCACGGCGGCCTGCCCGTCTTCGGTAGGTCCCACTCTGACTGTTTCTGGGGGGGGGGGGGGGGGGGGGCGGGGGGGGGTATTGTGGCGGCCTAGGTATGGCCTAGTATTGAATCAGGCTGAGGCAGGGGTTCCCCCAGGTACTCTTATAGGCACGAGCCTGCCGTGCCTACAAGACTCTTAGGTGCATGAGTGCCCCGTGTGATAAAGAGCAGTTAGCCAGGACCCCTGTGTAGACCACCAGGGTAGGTAGCTGGACTTCTGGAGAATGGACAACATGTCCACACAACCTATAAACTAGGAATTAGACTCATCCTTCCCAGCCCTGGAGCGAACTACACCAGGACTACAGGTGAGTCACAACACTATCACAATTTTCAATATTGTATTTTATGAACAAAATTTCCCAAAATATTCAAATTAATAATCATGCTTAATTATAACAATTTCACCAATGAACATTCTTTTCATAAATATTGAGTCAATATTTATTTGATAACATTTATGACATGTAAGACAACTTAGACAAAGCATTTTGGAAAACAAACAAAATGCATACTCAGTTAGCTTCATGTGTCCGTTTCTTTATATTTGCATATTTGGTGTAAATTCTTTATTTGACCTTAACTATGTATGTCATTATTACTCAGTCACCGTCTTGTGTGGTTTCTTTATATTTGCATGTTTAGTGTTAATTCTTTATTTGACCTTAACTATGTATGTCGTTATTATTCAGTCAGCATCTTGTGTGGTTTCTTTATATTTGCATGTTTTGTGTTAATCCTTTGTTTGACCTTAGCAATTCACCAATGAGACACCAAGACAGCGACATAGTATACTTTAGACAGATTTAATCAAACTCATCTGTACAAGTTAAAATCATGCTTCAAGGAAGCGCTCTTCGCGGATAGATATATGCGGCGGCATGGCCTTCTTAATGCTAGTTACAGTTCAGGGCTCACGTCCAATGAGCAGCAGTGCCGAGGAAGCCAGAGCACAGATCATTTGCGGTCTAGTAGCAAAGCGAATCGGCGCCAGGGCCTCTTAATATCAGTATAAGCAGTCTATATATGAGAGTATTAGTCATCAAAGTTCAAGTAATGGTTGATCTGAAAGCAGAAACATAAGATACACACTAGGTCAATGGTTCACATCTACACTGTGCACTCCCGCCAGCGCTCAACCCTACAGGGAGGGTGGGTGGGAAGAAATTCTCACGTGTTGCTGTCTCGGGCTCCAGTCATCAAGTGACTTGCGCAACAGCGTCTCGATCCAGGATCCACCTGGCGTCTCGTTAGCGAATTAATCATGTTAGCTAGGCCAACATCACCTATGTATGTTGTTATTACTCAGTCAGCGTCTTGTGTGCTTTCTTTATATTTGCATGTTTAGTGTTAATTCTTTATTTGACCTTAACCAATATTTTACACACTTGTAGAGTTTGCAGGTTACATCACCGCATGTCGTGGTAACATTTTATAAAACACTTATTTGTTTATCAACAGGGCTTTTTCATTGTGAGAATATTGCTACTGTGTTACATTCACTGACCTGGTTTACATTCTTTATTCATGACGTTACTGAGGGTGTTTGTCCATCATTAATAACTAGTCCATAACAATATTATGATGGAATTAAATATCAATATCTGTGGCCTGGCATCCGATGCTTGCTTCTCGGTGCTCCATGTTCACTGCTCGCTGCCTCGCCTGTTGCTTAGCTGGCCTGACGTGCTGCACATCTTCATTATGGCCGTTTTTGTTGGTCTCTGTTGACGATCTGTGCATCTGTGCTTCTTAGCATCTGTGTATCTGTGTCTGTACCTCTATGTATCTGTGCATCCGTGGCCCATCTTTTCAGGCATCAGTGCATTTGTGGCACTTGTTAGTTTAATATCAGTGCTGCTTCTGTTGGTGCCCGGTGAGTTGCTGCCCGATGCGCCTCAGCTACTTCAAGTACTTGTTACATTGTCTCTGTTTGTGAGGAGGGTGTTGATGTCTGGTACACTGAACTTGTACTACATGTTGGTTGGTGCCCGGGGTGCTGATGCGCAGTATCTATCAGAAGCAATGGGCCTGAAAGCACTATTGCCTCCACATCTGACACCATGTGTTATACGTTGATGTGAACACTGTGAGATCTAGTTTGCAACTGTCTTTATTTAGAACGTAGTTATGATGTCATCCGTTATTATGCTAGGGGTGTTCGTACAACTATATACATTACACACTGTCACAAGTTGGTGACCATGCTAATATAACCTTAGATGTTACCAGGATGTAAAACGCCCACAAACAAAACAGTAAATTAATCGCTGTTTTCATAAGACCAGAATGACGATAACTCAAAGCAATTGGTCTATGCAGCCTAATTTTGTCGATGGTGGGGGGATGTTTTTGCAAATTTATTGCGCCTAGAATGTGATTCGAACCTAAATTCGGACATGGTGGAATTAGTTTCTTAATTATTAATGTGACATTTAGGAGGTGAGTCACCACCTTCATCCCCCTGGAGTTGTAAGTCTCATACTTACAATTACAAATATCCAGGTAGCGCACAGACAAGTTACAGTATTTACACAGGGAAGGTTCAATACTATTCATGCCTACCATGTCCACGATCCTGGTCATAGCTCCAATGATGTTGGGGGGAGAACGAATTTGCAAATGGGAAACATTTTTGTTGGTACATTAGTTGTTTAAGCAGGGGTAATTTCAGTCGCAGGCGATTGGTCTTCCTCATTCCACTGCTCCTTGCACTATCCTAATAATGCCGAGCGCCTGGCTAGGAAGCAACAAGTATCAATTTTTAAGTCATTGGTTTGACTCGACCAGGATTCGAACCCACGATCTACCTCACAGGAGACGGACGCTGTAACTCGTTTGGCCATCCCGTCTGGATTGACCCTCGAATAGCATCCGAACCCACATTCCTCCCATTTTACAAATTTTTGTTCTTGAAGATCTATATTGCCTATCATGGATAAGTCTGAATAGACTTGGTTTCACCATTAGACAGATTGTTGATAGAGAGCCTGAGCCTGCAATTTTACCGACCTAAAGGATTTTTAACCTCCCACCCCACATAGAAATGGTATGAGAGCAACCAGCCTTTGATGACACTGTAAGTTATACACATTAGTTGAAATCCCAATTGGCCGAGGTGGTGGGGGGGGGGGGGCACAGTGAATCGAACCACCGACCTTCAGATTAGGAGCCCGACCTAAAAAAACTCAGACACTCTAAAAACCACTCGGCCACAAAGAAAACCATTATGAGGAAAGTATCCTAAGCATTAGCCCATCTAGGGTCCCTGATGCAATCAACCTCCCCACGCCTGTCTGTGGATGTGGCATGTGGTTTTTCACGTAGGGAGGTCAGTGCACCTCACTACAATATTGAAAACATTAGTTATTATCCTATGTTGAGCTCCCCGGCAATACTTGAATCAGACACTTGCCGGAGAAGCCTGCAGTGCCTGAGGCATTTGAACAAACTAATACCCCTGTCACACTACAACGTAATGAGCGAACGTGAGCCTAACGTGGTGATATTTGGTCATTACGTTGATGTACGTTGGATTACGTTATGATGACGTCATAATGACGTTAGAGTGACGTCGAGCTACGTCACATTACGTCGTGTTACGTCGAGGTACGTCGAGGTTTTGGACATGTTCAAAAGTTTTGACGTATGGGGCCCCCCCCCCCCCCCCTTCAAATGTAAGGGTTTACGTTCGCCGTTACGTTATGTTCACGTTCAGCTGAACGTCAATGACGTTAAAAAGACATTATTAACGCTGCCTCACTACGTTCAACTAGTTCCACTACGTTCAACCACTTAACCAAAGATGCAAATGTCCCAAGGGACGTATTGGGGAAATCAGGAGACTTCAGGGAATGTCAGGAGAATGTGCTTTCTACGTACGTTCAATCGTCTCATGTCGAAGATATTAACTCGTCACGTTAACATTCTTCTGGCGGATGGATTACCGTTCATAACGTTCTCTCATTGAATGACGGTATCACTACGCTTTACCGACGTTACGCTCTCGTCCACTACGCTGCATCCACGTTCAACTTGTGCCCAAATTTGCATACTACGCCGAGAAGTTCAACATTCTTCACGTTCTCCCTACGTCGACGTCGTTACGTCGTAGTGTGACAGGGCCATTAGGGCACACATGCTCCTTTGATACAGGGGTGTTTTCTGCTAAATATATTGCTCATATAATTTTCTGCTGTAGCTACCTACTTTACAGTGGAGAATTTATGAAGTCATATAGATTAATAGATTTCTACTTCTAGAGTTTAATCAAGAGCAATCAGTGGTGTGGCCATCTTGTTTGTTGGCATTCTCTCGCATTGCATTAAATACATGTCAATATAATAAACACTGGACACTGGAACCGGGAGCTTCACAGCTTGTCAGTTTTGATGGCTGTTAACAGTCATATTTATACATCGTTGCCATTCACTCGGACTGAGGGTAGGGGTCAATATGTCATCTAGGCATTGTCAGCATGACAATCGATCACCGTCGCTATCATGATCAAATCAAATACCATCATCATCTGACTTGATTCATTATAGCTGTTGTGGATATGCAGGTATTGCAATACCTGAGGGAGTTTGAATTCCCCTGCCCTGCAGAGTTGTAAACCACTGCCTTGTGGTACAGGTTCTTGCTAGAACCAAAGCCTAAGGGAGCAAACCCTGAACAGAAAACCATGTCACTGTGGCAGCATCTAGGGTGGTTGATGTATGGAACTCCCAACATCTCCCGACCAGCCACTGCAGGGACAAATAGTTTTGCGCCTGTCTGGACATGTTCTTGCCAGTGTGAAACCTCTATTTGCTCCCCGAGAGAGTGCCGCTGGTAACTTGCAAAATCCAGCAGCACTTCAACACTTATGCAGGCAGCTTTCATGAAATATACAACCGCACAATGTCATTCTCACAGCAGAGAGCTAAATGGAGAGTGGCAGTCAAGTAATGAAAGCAGTCTTTGTCGCATCGCGACCGACAGCATGATGATGATGATGGATGCATTGCAATAGTTAAAAAGAAAGAACTTATAATATATTGCTGAAGCTGTGTTGTTTTTGTTTGTTCTTGTTTTACGTCCTAGCAACATCTGAGGTCATATCAGGTCGGGTACCGATTGTGACAGTGCACACTCATGGCGACTTTATAGTGCTGCCCCACTGGGAGACCAGGCCACCAGCACCATAACCTGATATCCCACTCAGTCACATTATCTTGGCACTGAGCCAACCAGTTCTTAGCCTATCCTAATAATTCCGAGCACCTGGCTGGGAAGTGACAAGTATCAATTTTTAAGTCATTGGTTTGACTCAAGCAGGTTTCGAACCCACGATCCGTCAGTCTACCAACACAAGAGATGGACGCTCTAACTCAATTGTTGAAGCACGTGGAATGCCAAGAGAGGGGCATGGTATCAAAGAGAGAAATTATCCATTTTTTTTTATTTAGCTACAAATCGGGAGTTTTCTTAGTTGGTGTATCAACTATATGTATATGTACACATATAATTTGATCCTATCATGATGTCTCTGAATATAACGTAGTGTAGTGTGCACTGATCTCTCAGGCAAGGAACCACATAGACATCCGGGTGTGGATAGGGTGATGTCATCAGGCAGCCTAGGTGATGTAATGGTTATCACATTAGCACAGAACACATGAGGTGTGCGTGGCGAATCCTGATCTAGGTGCAATATTTGTTTGTTTGTTTAACCATCCTCCCAGCCCAAAAATTAAACATCCGCTATTGGAGGTTAGGTGTAATATATCCCATTTTCATAACCTGACTTAACAATGCAGTTATGCCTTATGGTGCTGTCACATTACGACGCTTCTCACCAATGCGTGTCGACGTATGTGATTTTGTTGGCGGAATGTTGGGATACGTCAGGAAGCATTACGCACGTGTTAGGCACGCGTTGGTATTCATTGATGGACGCGACGGTCGATGAGGGCCGGTGGCACGCATAAGGGGTTCGGCAAAGTTTTGTGTTTGCACAAAACTTTCAACGACCGACAATGCGCGACAACATTCCGGTGCCAATATTATGGCAACGTTAGGAGCAAGTCGAGATCGCTGGAATAACGTTATGCGAACACTAGGCAGATGCCGCGCACGCATGAGGGTCGTTCCCACATGTTGTGCCAAACTGTTGCTTTGTTGTTTTACATCCTAGCTACATCTAAGGTCATATCAGGATGGCACGCCAACACTTTTTCTTTTTTTTTCTCACGCATTGATATACATTACCACAACGTCGGCTGCATGCTACCAACACGTTGCGCTGACGTCGAACTTTTTCCCACCATGCCGAAAGGTTTGACGTGTCTCGACTTTTTTGGGCATGGGCGGCACACCGGCGAGAAGCCTCGTAATGTGACAGCACCATTAGCAATTACACTGCATGTATTGTTTTAGTTTTAAATAGGTACAATAGAAAATGTTTCATATTTCCCATAAATGTCAGCACCTAATAGTCAAATGCTCTATTTCTTCTGGCTTCACTTCACTACACCTAATCACAGCAGATGCCTCCCTGCTGGACATCCTGTTGTTGTCCCCCCTCCGCACACCCCCCCCACGCACATACACAAACCCACCTTCCTCTCAGTCACCAGTCCTCCTCCCACCTGCTTATACCATGAGTATTGCCACCATCCCAATCACACCCACAGCCAACTTCACCTAACCATTAACCATCATAGCATTATACTCCCCACCAATATCCACACTGCCGCCCGCCCTTCACTACTAACCAGGCCAACATATCTCACATAACTGCATAATCACTTGCTGAACTTTTAGAAGAACCCCCCCCACCGCCCGCCAACAACAAAAATAACAATGATTAAAGGATTATACTGTAGACATAATATCATAATTAAACCCTTACTCTAACTTATTTGAATTACTACCTGGTGCTAGACTTTTGTTTGTTTGTTGTTGTTTCATGTCCTAGCAACATCTAAGGTCATATCAGGACGGGTACCGACTTGTGAGAGTGCACACTCTTGGTGACTTTATAGTGCTGCCCCACTGGTAGACCAGGCTGTCAGCACCATGACCTGATATCCCACTCAGTCATATTATCCTGACACTGAGCAGACCAGTCCTTGCCCTATCCTAATAATGCCGAATGCCTGGTTGTGAAGCGACAAGTATGAATTTGTATGTCATTGGTTTGACTTCACCAGGGTTTGAATGCACGATCCGTTTGTCTACCAACACTGGTGACGTACGCTGTAACTCATTCGGCCATCCCGTCTGGTCAGTAGTGCTAGAACCTGCATCTATAAATATGGGGATATTCTACGTCTATGTAAAAGAAAAAGTTGGGTTTGGGGATGTGGGTTTTGGGGGTGTGGTGAGTGGAGGGCTGGATTTGGGTGTGTGGGGTGTGGGTGCGTGGGTGCGTGGGGTGTAGGTATGTGTGGTGTGGGATATGGGGGTGTATGTGTGGGTGTAGGGATGGTGGTGTCTGAGGGTGTATATGTGGAATGGTTGGGGTTGGGGCATGGTGTGTGTGGTGGTTGGGGTATGGGTATGTGGTGTGTGGAGTGCGTGGGGTTGTGGGCATGTGGGGGATGTGGGTGTGGGTGTGGTACGCGGCTGTGTAGTGCTCTTTGTTTGGGATAAACTGGATGGCACTGGTGTTAGTAAACCGTGACCAAGGAGACGATGGGACAGTGTTTTAGTGAAGTGGTGCCTGCTGATGGAGTTGGAAGTGAAAGTGTTAGTCCGGCTGAAGGGGAGGGACTGGGTAGTGTGGTCTGATTGTGATAGTGGTACTGTGGTGTGATGTGGAGGGGTGGGGTGGGGAGGGGTGGGGAGGGGTGGGGTGGACTGGGATGTGGTGGGGGTCGGCTGGGGCGGACTGGGGTGTGGTGGGGTCGGCTGGAGCGCGGCGGGGTGCGGTGGAGTGGGTGTGTTAGGGTGGGGTGGGGTGGGGCGAGGTGAGGTGGGGTGGAGTGGGTTGGGGTGCGGGATGGGGTGGGGTGGCTGGTGAGGGGAGGGTCAGAGTGAAATAATGTATATACAGAAGCGACAACAGATTTAGAGGTTTTGCGGAAATGGATCAGCTATTCGGAGGTCTGGCTTGTCAGGCCAGGGGAGAGATGTATGGGCACCACCCCGAATTCGATGAGTGAAGGGGGTGGGGTTCGATGGGTGTGGGGTAAGGGTGAGGATAATAACTTTGCTGTTGTGGTTAGGCGACAAGCGGTATGTTGTTGTGGTTAGGTGGCTGGTTGTGATGGTGTGGGTAGGAGGATAATAACTTTGCTGTTGTGGTTAGGTGACAAGTCATCTGTTGTTGTGGTTAGGTGGCTTGTTGTGATTGTGTGGCTAGGAGGATAATAACTTTGCTGTTGTGGTTAGGTGACAAGTGATCTGTTGTTGTGGTTAGGTGGCTTGTTGTGATTGTGTGGCTAGGAGGATAATAACTTCGCTGTTGTGGTTAGGTGACAAGCGGTATGTTGTTGTGGTTAGGTGGCTGGTTGTGATGGTGTGGCTAGGAGGATAATAACTTTGCTGTTGTGGTTAGGTGACAAGCGGTATGTTGTTGTGGTTAGGTGGCTTGTTGTGATTGTGTGGCTAGGAGGATAATAACTTTGCTGCTGTGGTTAGGTGACAAGTGGTATGTTGTTGCGGTTAGCTGGCTTCTTGTGATGGTGTGGCTAGGAGGATAATAACTTTGCTGTTGTGGTTAGGTGACAAGCGGTATGTTGTTGTGGTTAGGTGGCTTGTTGTGATCGTGTGGCTAGGAGGATAATAATTTTGCTGCTGTGGTTAGGTGACAAGTGGTATGTTGTTGCGGTTAGCTGGCTTCTTGTGATGGTGTGGCTAGGAGGATAATAACTTTGCTGTTGTGGTTAGGTGACAAGTGGTCTGTTGTTCTGGCTAGCTGGCTTGTTGTGATTGTGTGGCTAGGAGGATAATAACTTCGCTGTTGTGGTTAGGTGACACGTGGTCTGTTGTTGTGGTTGGCTGGCTCGTTTGGATGGTGTGGGTAGGAGGATAATTACTTTGCTGTTGGGGTTATGGTGGTTGGTTGGTTGGTTGTTGGAGTTTTACGATCCGGCAACATCTAGGGTCATATCAAGACGGATACTGACTTGTGACAGTACATTTAAAAAAACATACATACAGGGATTTGCGCATGAACTCTTCTCAATATGTGCGCCGTGCCTCGCCTCTGTTTAAGACGACGTAGTACAGGGCGGGGAGTGGCAATTCAGGGTATGACCATGTGATCTACCAAGCCTACGGAAGGTGACCCTATAGGCTCACCACAAATAAACAAATTCCTTGCAACTGGGGCCAAGCCAGATACGAAGTAGCGCTAACAATTGCCGCCGCTGGGGTGCAAAGCACCATGGGTAATGTGATTATGTGGTTAGGCCGGGTCCAGTGAGTTGTTGATGTAAATGTGGGAGCAATTAGGGATGTGACTGAACACCTTTGAGTGTGTCTTAGCAATTCTGAGCATGTCCGAGCAGTTCTGAGTTTATTTGAGCAGGTAGGAGTATATATGAGCAGTTCTGAGTGTATTTGAGCACGTACTATTATATATGAGCAGTTATGAGTATATATGAGCAGTTCTGAGGATATCTGAGCAGTTCTGAGTATATCTGGGCAGTTCTGAGTATGTATTACCGGTTCTAAGTTTATATGAGCAGTTAAGAGTGCATTTGAGCAGTTCTTTGTATATGAGCAGTTCGGTCTGAGCTTCTCTGAGCAGTTCTGAGTATATCTGAGCAGTTCTGAATATATTTTAGCAGTTCAGAGTGCATATGACTATGAGCAACTCGGAGTTTCCCTGAGCAGTTCTGGGTGTATCTGAGCAGTTCCGAGTATATATGAGCAGTTCTGAGCAGGTTTATGTGTAGGTGCGCAGTTCGGGGTGTATATGAGCAGTTTCTGAGTATTTCCTAGTGGTTATGATCAGTTCCGAGCAGTTCCGATCAGTTCCGATCAGTTCCGAGCAGTTCCGATCAGTTCCGAGCAGTTCCGAGCGAGTATTTCGGAGAGAAGCTTGTGTGTGCGCTGGGGAGGGGGGGGGGGAGGGGGGGGTTGCGGGTGAGCTCTGAATCCCATGGACCACCATGCAGCTACCCGCTGTGGGAGGGCGGGTTACAAATTGTGACTGTTGTGCGCAGCCGTCATCAACAAGCGGCGAGGTCCCGGGCTTGCGACAATGTCAGGCTTCCATATAAACAAGGCGATGGCCATGCGCACACGTCGTACTAAACATTTGTCGAGCAAACACAAACATGAGAACCAGCCAACAGGTGTCATTATCATATAATTGTGTCTACTTGTTTTTTGTCTACGCATTCTTTTAGTAGACGGAGACTCCGTCAGGTGGCCTTGCTTCGAGGTCATTCGGTGGAGTGTATTTTTCTTCAGGCTGTTAACTTTTTTAAATAATTAATTTAGAAGAATTTAAGTAGCTTCATTAGTACCATGTTTAGTAAATGGGTTAAATATCAGCTTGGTTTACTTGTAACTAAGCCAATTGCAGACGATCTCCTCCAGTGTTTCCTTGAGGGTTGGCCTGTTGGCAGTACATTGTATTCTAGAGTATTTGTCGCCGAGTCCAACCAAACATTTGACCACAAAGCCTCTCTTGACCGTGCTACCTCGTCTGACACTGAGCATTGTGACGTCAGAGCAAGCATTGGTTGCCTCAATGGCAAGATCATGTAGCTAAGTAGAATATCGCACTGGTGTGCCAATGGCATGACATATCAATGGAGCATTATAAAGCCGACAATAGTCTGATTTGTCACAATGTAATCCTCACCGCATTTAAACAGAGATGTTATTCTTGAAGATTTATACTGCCTATCATGGATAAGTCTGAATAGACTTGTTTTCACCATTAGACAGTTTGTCGAGAGAAAGCCCGAGCCTACACTTTTACCGACCCAAGGGATTTTTAACCTCCCACACCACATAGACATGGTTATTAGGATGTAAACAGTGAATTGTAAATACAAATACCTATATTTTTCCTCGCGAGATCAGTTGGTATTATTCTATTAAAATGTTTAACTAAATACATTTTCAATTCTGGCAAAAAGAGTCACCAGCGTGGCTGAAGCCATGTAATGCTAAATAGTTTAACTCATATCCCAATAGTTAATATATCATATGTATTATAATTACCTCTTACTCTTAGTCGGTATTGTTTGTTGGAGTTTTACATCCTGGCAACATTTAAGGCTGTACAGGACAGGTACTGAGTTGTGAGAGTGCGCACTTACGACGGGGGGGGGGGCCTTATAGTACTGCCTCACTTGCAAACCAGGCCACCAGCACTATGACCCGATTTACCAACTCAGTCACATTATTCTAACCAGTCCTTGCCCTATCCTAGCAATGCTGAGTACCTAGCTAGGTAGCAACAAGTATCAATTTTATAAGTCATTGATTTGACTCGACTGGGATTCAAACTCGAAACCTTCATCCTGCGGTGCTGGATTATCGCCTTATTATTATTACTATCATTTTAGAATAGCTTGTTAAACCAATACATACATGGTAGCCCCATTCATTTTGGTTGTGGTTCTTGCTGGATAGTTAGTACACGGGGCTCTCTGAGAACGCCCGCCACTCGACTGTGTGTTGTCTGAATCACGGAGCCGCGTTTGAATCACAATCACAGGGTGGTCATGGGAAGGGTTTTCAAAGTAGGTCGACTGATGATAAATCAGCGAGCGTTTCGACTCGACAACAGAACCCTTCTGAGAACTGCGAGGGCCAATTGTTGGCCACTACGCTGTTATATATATATATATATATATATATATATATATATATATATATATATATATATTATAAAGTAAAGTTTATTTTATTTAACGACGCCTATAGAGCACATCGGTTATTTTCATAAAGCTCAGCTATTGGACATCAAACATAGTCTACTCTTTCCAATAAGTAAAAAGGGGTCTTTTATATGCACTTTCCCACAGACAGGACAGTACATACCACAGCCTTTGATGAAGCAGTGAAGGACCACTGGTTGGAACAGAAAATAGCCTAAGCTGCAAATGTGTCCACTGAGCAGGATCGATATGATGACCCACACCTTCACAGGTGGACACGCTATACTACTGCCTAGATATATATATTAAAATGTACCCGTCCCGACGGGCCGATAGGCGATAATGGCACAGTGCTTAGAGCCCCTCACAGGTGGTGCCAGTGTGGCCCATGTCATACTACACACAGTCAGTTAGATAGGATACAGTGCTATACTATTACATAGGGAACTGAAGATAGATAGTATCCTTGTTTATATTCCCATAATGGATTATAGAGCACATATATACATATATGTACATATACAATTGTATGTGCTCTATAATCGATTATGGGAATACAAACAAGGACACTACCGCTTATCCATTCCTTTCTCTCTTTTAGTTATATATTATGCTACTATCACAGGAGTTAGTTCCTGCTTCTGCCACTATGGCGTCACCTGTGAGTGGCTAATGGGCACCCTGATGCTAACTGTGTCTGGTCACTACTGCTTCCAGACATGTGTGGACTGTCAGATTTTAAAAGAATATAGAAAAAATATAGAAAAAATTTCCCGACGCGAGTGACGTATTCAGGGTAGGCGGGTACCGGGCGCAGCCGGGGGTGGCGCCACCAGTCACGAGATGGAGGAGGCAGTACAGTATGTATTGTAATAATAACAATAATTAGGACATAATAGTAATAAGGAGGGGTTAATTCCCTTCCACGCCTTTATACTCGCATAATGCGTTATACATCACACATAAACCATCTTGAAAGGCACGTTGAAAGGGGAAAGATGATGGGGTGGAGGGGACCAGGATGGCACTTGCACCCAGATTATTGCCATTTCGGGGTGACTATTAGACGATATAATACCCTTTATCCAACTAAGTTATTTACACCTACTTCTGTATGTGTCATTTCAACGAAAGGGGTGAGTGAACCGCTCTGCAGTTATTAGTGCTCATTTACATGTCCTGCTCTCGACTCTTCCCTTCTTATCTACTTGTTATTCAATGAAGTAGTAACATTAATTTACTGTGAAAATGAAAGCACAGCTTTGTTGAGAAAGAAAAGAATAACACTGTCTTCTTTGTTTCAATATTTGTGTCATCTTTTTCCGGCAGGAAATCATATATTAGACGCGCAGTAGATTCAGCTTGACACAAAAGAAAATTCACTGCTTGGATTGTATACAGTTCTAGACAGGAAGTGAAGAGTTCAGGCGCAAAAACCAACACACGCCATTCAGGATTTGTTTTTGTTTGTGTGTTGTTGTTTTACATCCTAGCAACATCTAAGGTCATATCAGGACGGGTACCGACTTGTGACAGTGCGCACTCATGGCGACTTTATAGTGCTGTCCCAGTGGGAAACCAGGCCGCCGGCACCATGACCAGGTATCCCACTCAGTCACATTATCCTGACACTGAGCATACCAGTCCTTGCCCTATCCTAATAATGCCGAGTGCCTAGCTAGGAAGCAACAAGTATCAATTTTAAAGTCATTGGTTTGACTCGACCAGGACTCGAACCCATGACCCCACGATCTACCAGCACGGGAGACGGACGCTCTAACTCATTCGGGCATCCCGTCTGGTCCGCTATTCAGGAAAAAAATGAAGCAATGACTACCATGTTTGATCTGAAACTACCATCATTCGTACAATCAAATCCCTTTTTCTTTCACAGAAATTAACACATCTCCTATGTAATAGGTTACTTAATTTTACATTAATAGACTTTATCTTTAAAGCACAACAATACTAATTTATATTATAGAGAAAACCTAAAATGGATTTATGTTATTTTCTTTTATTTCATTAGTTTTTTTAATGATTTTTAAATTTTTTTTAAATATTTTTTCATAAATTTTATATTTTTTTTTTAATTTAAATTACATTATTTTAAAGATTCTTTATTTTAAAATGGATTCATCGATTTTTTGCATCGGAACTCTTCAAGTGTCCTCTGAGGCTCGTCGCAATACGCCATTTCTGGGAGACCAAAGTGAGTGACAACCTGAGCACTACCCAAATGTCAGGTCATTGTATAGTGCAGATGAATCACACTGCATCATGATACATAGATAAAAGATTCACCCAGTACTTGTAGTACACGGGTGAATGACAACATAGTTTAAATACGGGCGAAAATAGCTTTAGTATGGGGGGAGGAAGTAGAATGCCTACCCCCAATATCAAATGGGTACTTATATTGGCACAGAGTTGGTGAAATGGGAGAGAATGCAAAAAGACAAGATGGTGGCCATAGAACGCCGTCGATTTCACCTTTAAATTCTATTAAACTATATGTTTTAATGTATTTTTCAACTCAAAGGTAGCGGGGAAATATTAAGTCATATATAAAGAATAAGTGTTGCTTTTTAGATTGTGGATTTAGGCTCTCATTTCATTTCCCCGCTTTATCGACAGGTTTTATATAGGACTGGTGTTCACCTGTGTAGTGCGAGTATAGGGTGAATCCTTTATCTACACCACACACTGCTGAAACACATTAAAAAATTAAATTTTATTAAAAAATGTCCATAGTCTGATCTCTTTGAGTTTCCGGCCTTAACAATTATAGTGCATATGAACTATTTATGGATCAGATGATGCGATGGTATGAATAATATAGACAGTAGTAGGTTAAAATGAGGCATTACAAATATAGTGGGGATCTGATTTTGCACATATAGACTGGAGAATAGCCATTTACCTTTAGACTATATCAGTGATTTGTTGATCATACCTGTGAGGAGACATTAATATAATGGGAATGACGTGCTGACACAGGTAGTCATGGATTTTGGATTATTTGAAGTAAGTTTTATTTTAAATCGCTAACTTTGGAGATATTGGAAGTGAACACATGCCAAATTCATGTTGGCAAACACCTCAAAACTATGACACTATGGGCTTCAGCAGTAAGAGGTTATGTTATATTAGTTGAGAATATAAAAATATGATACTTCATCGGACTATGCACCGTCAATTGCGCAGCACGGACACAGCACATATGTATGTATATATTTGACATTTGAAGAGTTCAGGCGCAAAACCACGTAAACACCACTCCAGAAATGTGGCTTAAATCAAAGATTTGTACCTGAAAATAGATTAATTCTCACTAATTCCACTTTTCATATGGAGCAATGAACAAAAAAGAAGGAATACAAATATATCAATTTGTTGAAGGTTTGATTCCAATATTTATCTCCATTTTTGGATTTTCGTTTATGTGGTTTTGGGCCTGAACTCTTCAGTTATTTTGTATTTTTCCTCTTCCTTAACCTTATCCTTTATCATTGCCATATTTGTCTCTGTCAGGGTAGTGGGATCGCAAATTATGTCCTGTTGATCAGTTGTTGTTCTTTGGTAGACCATGGGGTCGTGGGTTGGAATCACGGTCGAGTCAAACCAATGACTTAACAATTTATACTTGTCGCTTCCTAGCCAGGTGCTCAGTATTATTAGGATAGGGCAAGGACTGGTTGGCTCAGTGTCAGGATAATGTGACTGAGTGGGATATCAGGTCATGGTGCTGGTGACATGGTCTCCCAGTGGGGTAGCAGTATAAAGTCACCATGAGTGCGCACTGTTACAAGTTGGTGCCCATCCTGATATGACCTTAGATGTTGCCAGGATGTAAAACAACAACAAACAAACAACAATTTGTTTGCCCTCAGGTTGAAGTGATTAACGTTAACGTGCGGCTGTACAGTACATTATATAGTAATGAGATGAGATGCCGCTAGACGGCATAAGAGATAATTAGTTCAGATAATAAAACATGCTGGAAATATGTAGCATCCATACTTATGTGGACTACTAGTGCAAAGTTCTAATGCTGAAAACCCCGCTAGGGAGCGCCAGGTATATAATGTTAAAGGCCCTGTCACATTACGACGTATGGTGGCGGCGTATGCGTAACGTGGCACAATAATTTGAAAATCGTTATAGGTCTAGATAAGTTTACCGTTTTGCACTGCGGGAGCTCCCAGTGACATATGAAGCATACACGTAGCCTATGCCTATCCTATGCCTAACCTATGACGGCATATGCAAAGCGTATGATGACCTATAAGCGGCATACTGCGACGTTTGTTGATGGTTACAGGTGACAGGTCTAGCGTATGAGTAACCTATGCCGACGTATGGCCACAGTATGCATAACCTATGGCAGCATCGTCCAGCATATGCCCAGCGTATGAGAATGGTATGAGCCATACGCCGGCATAGGTTTAACATGTTAAACATGCACAAAATTATTGTTGGCGGCTCGACCTACGCTGACCTATGATGACCTATGAAAAGCGTATACAACTTATGTCCAACCTATGCCCAACCTATGCGTAACCTATGATGGCATATACCGACCTGTTGGTCGAAAAGTGCATATGTCGGCATATGCTAACACTAGAAGTCATAGTGTGACAGCCCCTTTACACGTACGCTAGGCGAATGCTACATACGCCAGAGATACGCGGAGGGTGCCGGCTCAATGTATGGCTAACCTATGCTAACCTATGCTGACCTACCCCTAACCTATGCCTAACCTATGCCAGTGTACGTCTAGCATACATCTAGCGTATGAGCAACCTATGAGCCATATGCCGGCATAGGTTGAAGATTTTGAACATGCACAAACATTTGTCGGCGGCTCGACCTATGAAGACCTTTGAAGAGCGTATACGACATATGCCCAACCTATGCGTAACCTATGCATAACCTATGCGTAACCTATGCATAACCTATGCGTAACCTATGATGGTGTATGGTCGAAAACCGCATACGCTAATGCCATAGGTCATAGTGTGACAGGCCCTTCACTTCAGTACAGCAGTGGCCGATAGGTGGCGTCAAATGTGTGAGTCCTTAGTTATGAGAGAAGCGTGCCGAGTCCATGAGAACAATTACCCAAGCTGCGGACAACATGAACAATTAATGTACGAAATTTGCAGGCCCTATTTCGCTGCGCTCAACAACAGAAACAAATGTAGAGCAACAACCTTTTCAGGTTTGATCATCAAGAAGCAAGTGAGCTAACCAGTCCCTGCTCTATCCTAGCAATGCCGAGCACCAGGCTAAGTAGCAACAAGTATCAAGTCCATAAGTCATTGGGTTGACTCGGCTGGGATTAGAACTCCCGACCTTTGGGACGGGGAGCCCGCGCTCTACCGATTTGGGCACAGCATCCGGTCGTTTTGACTGAAACTCATGTATGCGCTTGTGTCTGGATGGGTGGGGTGGGGGGAGTGAGGGGTGGTGGTGGGAGGAATGTGGGGTCGCGTCGGTTGTTGTGATGGCCATTCGCCAGGGGCCGCCACTCACGCACGCCACCTGGCAGGACGCGACTTGAACTAACCGTGGCATTGACAGAGTGGGTTATTAATAAATCGCTACGGTTAGTCGGTTGTAGCTTTACGTCCTGGCAACATCTAAGGTCATATCAGGACGGATATGGAGTTGTGACAGTGCACATTCAAGGCCACTTTATAGTGCTGTCCCACTGGGAAATCAGGCCGCCGACGCCATGACCCGATATCCCATTGAGTTACGTTATCCTGACACTGAGCTAACCAGGCCTTATTCTATCCTATTAACGCTGAGCATTCGGCTAGGAAGTGACAAGTATCAATTTGATAAGTCATTGGTTTGACTTTACGGGGAAACGACCGCCGATCTCCCGCACCGGAGGCCTGCGCTCTACCGATCCGGCCACCGCGCCCAGTATGTTTGAAAGTTGTACAATTCGATAGAATATGCCATATTAAAATCATGCTTATTAAAAATCTATATAGAGCCTCCGTAGTTAGGATCGGTGGCGGTGGTGGCACCACTGGGCACGTGGGGTGGTGTACGCTCCGCACCAAAGGGGTATCACAATAGTAATATAATAACAAGAATAATATTCTCCGTTCCACGCCTTTATACTCACATAATGCTTATCATCATCATCATCATCATCATCATGCTGTCGGTCACGATACGAGAAAGACTGCTTTCATTACTTGACTGCCGCTCTCCATTTAGTTCTCTGCTGTGAGAGTTGTGTCCATAAGTCGGTCTTAATGTCTCTCAGCTTCAGGTTTCTCTTGATGGTATCCTTGAACCAGAGAGCACGCCCTCTGTTTCTGTAACCAGAAGACAATTAAGAATAGAGGATATGCTTTGGTAGCCTGTCTGATGACTTCCTCATGAGGTGTCCAGTCCACCGGAGATTCTTTTTGATCAGAAGATCTTCCATAGAGGGCAGCCCCATCCGTTCGAGTATTTACTTATTTGTCACCATTTCATGAAAGCTGCCTTCAAAAGTGTTGAAGTGCTGCTGGCTTTTGCAAGTTACCAGCGGCAGTCTTTCCGGGAGCAAATAGAGGTTTCACAGCGGCAAGAACATGTCAAGACAGGCGCAAAACTATTTGTCCCTGCAGTGGCTGGTCGGGAGATGTTGAGAGTTCCAGACATCAACCGCCCTTAATGCTGCCACAGTGACATGGTCTTGTGTTTAGGGTTTGCTCCCTTAGCCTTCGGTTCTGTCAAGAACCTGTACCACAAGGCATTGGTTTACAACTCTGCAGGGCAGGGGCGTTAAACTCCCTGAGGTATTGCTATACCTGCAATACCTGCAAACAAAGGGGTATCACAATAGTAATATAATAACAATAATAATAATCTCCCTTCCATGCCTTTATACTCGCATAATGCTTATACATCACATAATACACGGATGTAGTAGAGGGTTTGGCATGATCATGTATTTGTTTGTTGGTGCGCACCAATAAGGTTCGAATCCCACGTTTTACCAAAGCAGCAGATGGACGCTCGCTCAACTCATTCAGCCATCCCATCTGCTGCTACTATTCTGATGTGATTTTGCACATTTGCTGACTCGGCGTTTATTTCCGGCGTGCAGCCCTGTGGTTGTTGTTGACATGAGCTTGTTTACGGTCTGGGGACGCGGGCGCCAGTTTCCGGTTTGGGGACGCACGCGCCGGTTTCCGCTGATGGTGGTCCTCGTGGCAGACCGACTCACATGTGGCAATTCAGCCACAACTATAAATAGTTCCCGCCTCGGCATTGGCTGTGCCCCCTCCCCCCCCCCCCCACACACACAGACCATCCCCCTCCTCCCTCACCACAGCCCCTCTCTGGGGCGTGGTATACACAGGGCGTGGTCTCAGGCATCACTCCAACGCCTCCTTTGTAACAAAAGCAGAATAGGCAACTTTTAGGGTTTATTTTCCTTTTTTTTTCTTTTTTTGCTTTGTTTTTGGGGAGTTTTCAGTCTTGTTGACTCGCTGAAGGCTGCAAATCTGCAGCACTGTATCGACACCACCGAAGGTGGTCCCATGCAGCCTGGAGTTCGCTTCTGGTGGGTAGTGGTTGGAAAAATTAGGGGGGAGGGGCAGGGGGGGGGTCGTTTTCTGTCCGTTTCCTCAGTCCGGTGAGGTCTGACTGGGGCTTAAGCATTTCACATGTGGATATAAATATGGCCCACAGGACCAGTGATGTCAAAGTTATATAATAGTGAGTCCATGAATAGTCTTTGCCCAATTAGTTCATCATATTAGGAGACATTTATCACTTTAACGTTCATACTTATACGAGATACATCGTTAAAACAAGTTAACAATTGATATTTTTCTCATATAACAATGACCCCTGAATACACTCAGCAAAATGCGGGAACTGACATTGACTGTGTGGGGGCCTCGAGGATGTGGAGGTTGGGTAGGGGTGAGGGCACTGGAAGAGTAGGCTAAGTAGGTCAACACAGGCCAAGCTGGTCAACACTAGAGAATCAGGTCAATATATAAGCCAAGTAGGTCAACATGAGAGAAACAGGTCATGTAAGTCAATATATAAGCCAAGTAGGTCAACATGAGAGAAACAGGCTATGTAAGTCAACATAGGCCAAGCCGGTCAACACAGGAGAAGCAGGTCAAAATAGTTACGCTTTTGCTTAAAAGTTTATAAAACACTCTAAATTAGTATAAACCTCTATGCAGGGCCCCTCTGGACAAACCAATGCACCAGAACACGCCCAATGGGAATCTTGGAACCTGACTCTCCTACATGTGGTTCTGCAAATTAGGGCAATGCTATTGACAGGTCAGAAGATTAGCCTAGCTTTGTAACAGTGGACCCTGTTTTAGGGCTTTCTCAATAAATTGTGCAAAGGTCTGGTTTATTAAATCCACTAATTATTCTTTCTAGGCTGCACCAAATCAGGAGTTAGTGCATTGGCATCAAATTTGGTTTGTTTTGATTTGGTTTGGTTGGTTTGGTTGGGTTGGGCCTGGAGGGGGGGGGGGTAACTGGGAGTAGTTTAACTCGTGAAATTACCTTTTTTCCTGGGTGGCTTAAAGTTGCATAGTCCGATGGTTTTGGATTTCTGTATTTTTTCTGAGATAAATATATGAGATCGATCACTAGTATCTACTTTACATTAGTTCAAATTTACTTTTATTTTAAATAGTAAACTTTTGAGATATTCTGAGTGCAAACATGGAAAATTAGTTTTGGCAAGCTTGCCAAAACTCTGACACCATAGACTTCTGCAGTAACATATTCTGTTAAATTGACTCAGTATTGCCTTCTACACAGAAACAAATGCTTAATAAGTTCATTAGTATCTAAGTTAGATATGTAGAATCAAATCTAAATAATGATTTTGGTTTTGAAAATTTGATGCTTCATCGGACTATGCAGCTTTAATATCATGCAAACCTGCAGTGTAGTGCTACTGGTGAATAATTACTTAGATTGGTTGCTTGTTGGAGTTTTACTTCCTGGCAACATCTAAGGTCATATCAGGACGGGGACCGGCTTGTGACAGTGCACACTCATGGTGACTTTATAGTGCTGTCCCACTGGGAAAGCAGGCCCCCAGCACCATCACCTGATATCCCACTCAGTCACATTAAGCCCCTACCCTGACACTGACCCAACCAGTCCTTGCCCCATCCTAATAAAGCCAAGTGCCTGGCTAGGAAGCGACAAGTAAAAATTGACAAGTCATTGCTTTGACTTAACCAGTGATCGAACCCGTGGGTTAGAATCCCACGATCTATCAAACCGGGAGAGGGACGCTCAAGTCATTCGGCCATCCCTTCTGATCAGTCACAATTTAGAAGTATTATGGGACTTTTTAGCTTTTTCGTAGGAACCCTGACCAGGCTTCTTCAGTCAGTAAACAGGTCAAGCTGTGCTGACTCACACAAGTGCTCAACTACTCATGCTAATTTAAAGTTGCATGGTCAGATGGAGCATAATGTTGTCAAAATATCAACACTTACTGACGGTTGATTCTAGTACTCCAAGTTTGATGTACCGGGCGCGGTGCCCGAATCGGTAGAGCGCAGACCTCCGGGCCGTGAGTGAGATGGGGAGTTCAAATCCCAGCAGAGTCAAACCAATGACTTATAAAATGGATACTTGTCACTTCCTAATTTGGTGTTTGACATTAATAGGGTAGGACAAGGACTGGTTAGTTTAGTGTCAGGATAATGTGACTGGGTGGGATATTGGGTCATGGTGCTAGTGGCCTGATTTCCCTATGGGGCAGCACTATAAAGTCACCATGGGTGCGCACTGTCACAAGTCACTACCCATCCTGAAATGACCTTAGATGTTGCCAGGACGTAAAACACCCAAAACCAACAACTAAGTTGTTATTCACAAGAAACACTACACGGCAGGTTTGCCTGATATTAGGCCACCCAGGAAAAAAGGTAACTTCATGAGTTAAACCAATCCTAGTTAGCCCCTCCCCCCAAGGCCCCCCCCCCCTCCATCTTCAACCCTTCCCCAACCCCCACAGCCTCCCATGTTGTTATTCTGTTGTGCTGACTGGGATGAATTATGGCCATGTTGTGGACCATCCTGTGTATTTTGCTCTCAGCTTCATCTGTTTTTTTTTAGAATTACCAATGAATACCCTTAATATGTGGGCATATTACCGCATGACACATTGGCATTTCGATATTATCATGCCTCCCGCAATACTACCGCTGCTTCTCACCATAAAAGCCATTGCATGCCAAGCGCTGGGTCTATTTGATCTATAGCTGGCCCATGTGAATACATCCTCATGTAGTGGGTGTAGCAGCAAAGTGTTGAAGTAGACACTTACGTCACAGGCACACGCACGGGGCCACATAGACCGGACTGTAAAATTGTCCGATATAATGCATGAGGATCTATGTGAAATTACTATAATAAATTGCAAATTGTCTATATAATGATAAAAGGTAATATATAAAAACCAAAGGCATGTAAGGGATGTGTGGAGTTGGTAAACTATTACTCATTAGGTATAGAAATTGTATAGTAAAATAGTCTTTGGAGGAGTGTCACTTCCTGGAAATACTCTTTGGAAGAGTCACCTCACATACCCCCTCCCCCCATGGTGTTATTTATGGATCATTGGCCACCACAAGGCACTGTAGCAAGCATAACAGGGCCTTGGATACAGCAGATTGTACTCTGATTGGTGGATTGAACCATGTGACCACTGCCATCTTGGATTCTAGAAAACCTATATAAAGTAATAAATGAAGGAGACTCACTCTCCTACTTTCACTCTTCACCTATTTTCCTTCATTACCTGTATTGCTTTCCTGTGTCTTGTCCACACCACCCACACCACCAGCCGGCGACTTTACAGGACGATAGGGCGGCTGGAGAGTGGTTGAGGTGGGGCAGGAGGAGGAGAACAAGAGGATGTGGAAGTGGGGAGGGCGTGCTCCCAGGCAAGGTTCAAGAGAATACAAGGAGGTAGTACTCCTAGGGAACGTTCCCAGAGAATACAGGGAGGGCATATTCTCAGGCAACGTCCCAGAGAATACAGGGAGGGTGTACTCCCACGCAACATCCTAAAGAATACAGGGAGGGCGTTCTCCCACGCAACGTCCCAGAGAATACATGGAGGGCATATTCACAGGCAACATCCCAGAGAATACAGGGAGGGTGTACTCCCATGCAACGTCCTAAAGAATACAGGGAGGGCATACTCCAAGGCAACGTCTCGGAGAATACAGAGAGGGTGTACTCCCAGGCAACGACCCAGAGAATACAGGGAGTGCATGTTCCCGCGCAACGTCCCCGAGAGTACAGGGAGGGCATGTTCCCAGGCAATGTTCCAGAGAATAGAGGGAGGGCATAGTCCCAGGCAACGTCCCAGAGAACACACGGAGGGTGTGGCCGGCACAGAACCTTGTTATGTATGTTGTATCCTTCCTGCAACAAGTGTCAACGCCCTTGTGTCTGAGAGTTACTGCTAGCTGGGCTTTCTTTTAAATATTTGGTTTTCTTTTGCTGTGCCTCCTTCTTTTTCCAGTCCTGTTCTTCGTTGTGCTAAAAGTGTTTATCAATGTGTCTGAATGGCGCGTTTCTCAGTACCGGATCGTTGGTCTTCCGGTCATAGCAAAATACAAGTACCGTATTTACTGGGAAAGTAGACCACTCAGGGAAGTTGAGTGGTCGGTTCCTCATCCTTGGTCGGTTCCTCCTCCCCCTGGGGCCATATGCATGGGTGGTGTTGGCGAGCCAAAACTGGTTTTGGATGGGATTTCTAGGTTAGCGGCGAAAAGTCAGTATGTACAGAGCTCAAACACCGCAAGTTTAAGACCGGGTATGCTAACACCACTCCATAGGAAGTTTATCGGCGGTGTTAGGTACCGATTAGGCCCAAATCTATTCAATGCCAGCATATTTAACAGAATAAGATATTAAAAAAGTGAAATTTGACCAAATTAACCCCAAAATCGAAGCGATATTAATGCCGCCGAGATATGTCATATTGTCGAATGTAAACACAACAAATGGCCGCCGATGCGGCGGCGGCGTTAATATTGCATCGATTTTGGGGTTAATTTGACCAATATTTATTTAACAGAATAACATACAAAAAAAGTGAAATTTGGTCAAATCAAACCAACAATCGAAGCCATATTAACCCTGGTGCCTTAATTTGGTCAAATTAAAACAAAAATCTAAGCAATATTAACTCCGTCACCACCGCATCGCCGGCGATATTATCAAATAGCGGTGCTCGCCGGCAACAGGCTCAGAGGGATTTCCCAAATGTATAAATAACTTATATGTTAGCTGACACCACCGTGCTTTGGCACCGTAATACCCCGTGACCCATTTCCCAACAATGCCGTTAGCTAACCCGAACCCTGCCCTTAACACCGGAGCCGATGAATAATTCTTCATGCATATGGGCCAGGGGTCTCTTCAGTATCGACGTTTCTTGTTTCCTCCCGCATTATCGCCCAGAATTTAGACCAAAGAAATCCATCCACATCCACCCTATTGCACTTAGATCTTAAACGGCCCCGGTACAGACCACTGAGACTGTCCAGAACTGTACTCCAACAAATGCGATCCTAGTCCACCGTTGCCTGTGATAAATAATTATGTTATTCAGCGAATACAAGTATTTCTTAAGCGCCCAGGCACTAGTCTTCTGGCCATGTTGTTAAATTCATTCACGTTTGTAGTAGTCTAATATCAACACGAGTTTGATACAAATACAAAAAGAAGAAAAAGAGAATAGCGCTGTTACCCAGAGATAACAGGGTGTACATTTTATAATGTCAGTGTCATGGTTAGGGTAACTTTGTAATAATTAATATTCATGGTCAATATTAAGCTATTCTGTTAGTAGAATGTGATGCACTTAAATCCTTTACTTTGTTGTAGATTTGATTACAAATTGTATATGATCTTTGGTGTGGTTTCCTTTTGTTATTGTTCAAACTAGTTCAGTGAACCAACCCCTTTGGAAGAAATGGTACACATGTATGGTCAAGTGTTAGTAGATGGTATGGTAGCGGTGCTACTTATTTAGCTTAGTATGTGTACTGCAGATGTCAATAACTATACCATACCACGTCATGCTTCACTATGGATAAGTGGTTCATTAGGGATGTTGTAGAATGATTTTGCTGTTGAAATTGTATGTCCTGGCAACTTCTACGGTCATATCAGGACGGGTACAGATAAATACGTTACAGTATGGATGCCGGTACATTCAACTACATTCAACTACTTTCAACTACATTAACCTCCACTATGTTCAACTACGTCCACTAATGGCTATTTGACCATGGCATATGCAATGTGGAACGGCCATGGTTTTGTGCGGGTCAAAGTATGCTAGAGTATGCTAGAGTAGCCTACATTAAGAGGTACGTTCTACTACGTTTGACTTCGCCTCAGTACCTTAGCATCACGGATGCACATTTAGTCTCTAACGTAGCGCTTTTTTTAACATGTCCACAAATTAAATCGGACATCACAGCTCACCCACATTATTACCAAGTTAACATCATGGACAACTATGGATGCCGATATGTTCAACTACGTTCAACTACGTTAGCCTCCACTACGTTCACCTCCGTCCGCTAACAGCTATGTGACCAAGCCTTTACTGTCTAGCTGCGAAAACAAGTCATTAGACTTAACCGCTATGGGCAGTATAAATACACACCCATCACAACAACAACAAAAAACAAAAAAAACTAAACAATACCGATTCAGCCATCCGGTCGATATGTGATGATAAAAGGTTGGTAGGTTGTTGAAGTTTTATAGCCTGGCAACATCTAAAGCCATATCAGGACGGGTTCTGACTTGTGACACTGCACACTTATTGCAACTTGATAGTGCTGAAACACTGGGAAATTAGGTGACCAGCACTGTGGTCGACCCGATATCCCACTCAGTCACATTATCCTGACACTGAGCTAACCAGTCCTTGCCCTATCCTATTAATGTTGAGTGCCAGGCTAGGAAGTGACAAGTACCAATTTTGTAAGTCATTGGTTTGACTCGACTGGGAATTGAACTCCTGATCTCCCACATGGGAGGCCTGCACTCTACCGATTCGTTGCTGTAATATAAACATATTTATCAACCCAGTTAAATGGCAGCCGACCTTGACCTTCGTCTGCAACAGTAAACCATAGCGTATTTTGGCTGATGTAAAAACACATTCACACCAAAGACACTAAGACAGCTCACTCCCTATTTCTCCCATGGTGATGTAAATTTTGCATTGCCACCTTGTGGTGGGTTTGATCAGCCCGGCTACTGGTTGGTGTTTTGCATCTAGACACATACAATTATATTATACATGTTATAGGTAAGTATGAACATACATCAATATGAATTTGCGATGAACAAATACGCATCATGATCAGCATCATAATCAGCATCGCCATCATCACATATCCTTCACATTCATATATACATTTATACATATGTAGTAGTATGTACATGAGCCCCACTATGACGCGGTGGCAGCAGACACTATGACGCACACCTACGCAGTTACACTGAACTGCGCTAGGTGGCGGCAGACTAGCCACCGAGCAGACCTCCGACGGGGCTGCCCTCTATTGAGTGTGGCTAGCTCACCCCCCACCCACCTATAGAGGCGAAGTGGCACCTGGCGAGTTAGGGGGTGGGTCAGTTGACTGTTGATGGTGCGGAGAGGAGAGAGGTTTTGTAATAAACCAAGTTGAAGCCTTGGCATTCTTCCATGAGTGCGTGGCAGTGTGGGGAAGACCTTTGGCCATCACACATATAATATAGCAACTGTGTAATGAAGAGAATAGCCAGCGCACCAGGTGGTGGGTTTGATCATTTTGATGACACAGTACAGGCTGAGTGAGCCGTCTTAGTGTTATAGGGTCTTTGTACACACACCGGCTTAAAAAGAAAGGCCAAAGGTCACGCAGTCAAAAACTTAAACATGGAAGTGCATCCGATTGGTCCACTGATGCCGTGGGTGCAGACGCAAACACCAACCACACGGACCGGGCGCCGTGGACGATTCGGTAGAGCGCAGGCCTTTAGTGCAGAAGGTCGGGAGTTCAATTCCTGGTTGAGTCAAACTAATGACTTATAAAATTGATACTTGTCGCTTCCAAGCCTGGCGCTTGGCATTAAGAGGATAAAGCAAGGACTGGTTAGCTCAATGTCAGGATAATGTGACTGAGTGGGATATCAGGTTATGATACCAGTGGCCTGATTTCCCAGTGGGGCAGCACGATAAAGTCACCACGAGTGTGCACTGTCACAAGTCGATACCCATCCTGATATGACCTTAGATGTTGCTATGATGTAAACCTCCAACAACTAACCAAGCAACCACATGCCGCCATGGCAAATTCCCATCTCATGACAAACTAAAGAAAATGTGATTTAACAACAACAAAAATTCTTCTTTTTCAAAAGAAGAGATAACGTGAAGTTAAAGAGAAAATGGGTAACCAGGGTTATTGACGGCAACTGGATCTGTTATGTGAAGGCCTAGTCTACAGTGCACGCCCGCAAAGTGGTCCGCTAGATATAGCGGACGGACGACATGAATGTAAATTTGGTGTATTGCGCAGCGCGATATAGTGCCCAACTCGATATAGCGGACAGAGCATTAAAACACACAACAAGATATCATCGACAAATTGGCATCTACCAGTCATAACATGTACTAAATAGATGTCATATAATAAATAGACCCACCCTGGAGGGGTGTAATAGGTGCAGAGAGCGGCGGTGAAATTCCAGAAGAAACATACAATATAGTTGTCTTTTTTTAATATAATATATAACAAGGATAATACCTTGAATCTTGTTGCAATAGGATTGTATGAATAAATGAATATATTCAGGTATTTTATTATTTGTTAAGGCATTCTTTATGGAGATATAGCTTGTGAAACCACAGGCACTTGGGGAATGTATCCGAATAGAGTGGTTCCAGATTCTGCCGATAGATGCCACTAGCTTAACTGACGGGGTCTATTCATAAATATTAGTTTCAGTCGACAATAAATAGATATGCCTCCCTGGAGAAAAGCAGCTTACATAAGGGAAGCATGAATGCAATAGTTTAGTTCGCTATTAGTTATAGAAGTATGGACAATCTTTAATATAGTAAAGCAGTTATCTGAGACTTTGAGATATTAAAGTTGCATAGTCCGATGGTTGTAAATATCTGTATTTTTTCTGAGATAAATAGATTAGATCGATCACTAGTATCTACTTTACATTAGTTCAAAGTTACTTTTATTTTAAATGGTAAACTTTTGAGATATTTTGAGTGCAACCATGGAAAATGTGTTTTGGCAACCTTGCCAAAACTCTGACACCATAGACTTCTGCAGTAACAGGTTCTGTTAAATTGACTCAGTATTGCCTTCTAAGCAGAAACAAATACTTAATAAGTGCATCAGTATCTAAGTTAGATATGTAAAATCAAAACATTGCTTTTGTTTTGAAAATTTGATATTAGATCGGACTATGCAACTTTAATCACTATATTACATATTACATTTTAAAATTCAATTTGGTCATCGCCGACATCATAGTCCCAATAAAAGTCCCAACCAATGTCGTAATCACCTCCAGTTAAGATTCTTTTGTCAGGATTGTTTGAAAACACACAGACAAAAAAAATACCAGCCATTCGCTTTCCTAGAAAGCAAACCCCACAAGTTAGGAAAACTGGGAACTGCCCAAACCCAGGATCGAACTAGGGACCTTTAGATCTTCAGTCTAACACTCTCCCAGCTGAGCTACCTAGGCCACTTGACAGTTATTGTAGCATTGGACTGATAGAGATGTAAATGTTCAATTAGGTCTTTATAATTATTTGAGCGAACACATAGACAGACACAACAGTTTGTTTTAGTTAATGATGCCTCTAGAGCGCATTGATTTTTATCATTTGATATTGGATGTCAAACATATGGTCATTCTGACATATTTCTTTGGAGAAAACTCGCTGACACCACTTATGCTACTCTTTCCGCCATAGGCAGACAAACACACAAACATTCACTAATTTATATACATCTAATTCTCCTGCTCCCTTCCCTGACTGACATAATATAATGCCTTAAGAAGTTTCTTTGTTTGTTTATTGTTGTTTTACGTCCTAGCTACATCTAGGGTAATATCAGGACGTGTACCAACTTGTGTCAGTGCGCACGCATGGCGACTTTAGAGTGCTGCCACACTGGGATACCAGGCCACCACCGCCAAGACCTGATACCCCATTCAATCACATTATCCTGACACTGAGCCAACCAGTCCTTGCTCTATCCTAATAATGCCGAGTGCTTGACTAGGAAGCGACAAGTATCAATTATTAAGTCATTGGTTTGACTCGACCAGGGTTCGAGACCATGATCCCACAGTCTACCAACACGGGAGACGGATGCTCTAACTCATTCGGCCATCCCGTCTGGTTGGCTAAAGAAGTAAAATAGGTAAACATCTTAAAGTACAAGGAGAACGGCGGGTGGGCGGAAGAAACTGGATGTGTGGTCACTGTGTTGGCTGCTCATGGACAGCAGTGGTTATGTTATATAGGGGGAAATGAAATGGAGTGTTAAAACGGTGGTGTGCGTTGGTCGTAATGTTCGCATTGCGTTTGATGCGAGGGAAGGAAGAGACCCTCCCCCCCCCTCTTTCCCGCCGCCGCCCAGCTTTCTCACCTTCCCTGCCACCCCGCCCTCAGCTTTCTCCCACTCTCAGTTCTCCCTCTCTCAGCTTTCTCCTCGCCCTTTCTCCCTGCCCGCCGGCTTTCTCACCTCCCCCGCCCTCACGCCTCCCCGCTCCTTCCCTTATAAGGCCGCCCGCCGGCCTCCTTCAGCCATTCGCCTCCCAGCCGTCCTCCCTACACAAGCTCTTTTTTCTTTGGCTACCTCCACCCTCGGACCACTCCAACACCCTCGGGCCGATCTACACCATGCCTGGAAGCGGCAAAGGAAAAGGACGCAAGGGAGCCCGGACGACCGCCTTGGGCATGCCGGGACCCGCCTCGGGCACGCCGGGAGGCGCGTCACCTGCCTCGGCCCCGGGTTCCCCCCCGGCACCTCGGGACCGACCCTTGGGCGACTGGGCCGTGGGCGTCGACGCCAACACGGTCTCCATCCTCCAGGCACTGCAGCAGATAACCGGCCGCCTCGATGCACTCGACTGCGAGACCACCCACGGCTCCCAGGAGACGACCCTGCCCACGGCGAGCCGACGCCCGGCCTATAGCTCACTGCCCATCCCGGCGCCTCGGGCGCACGTAGTCGGGGGGGCTTACCCTCTGCCCCCGCCTCAGGTGCCACTCCCGGGGACGGTGCACCCGCAGTATGAGCGCTATGCACGCCACACAGCCCAGCCGTCAATCCCCGGACCCCTGGCCTACATCCAGGATGCCGGCGACCACACCCCGGCATCCGCGGCCGACACTTTGAGGGAAATCCTGGCATCGGCCGAGGCGCAGTGCTCCGGGAAGAGAAAGCGTGTCTCCCCCGAATACCTTTTCCCCTCCGACCTCGTGGAGAGGGGGCGTGAACGGAAGTCGGTGAGGCGGGGCGAGGCGACAAAAGACGAGTACAGCCTCGCCCTCCTCACCCTCATCAGCCACCCAAGCTTCCCCGCCACTCCCTCCCAGGGCTGCACCACCATGCCCTCACAGTGTTAAGGGACAACCTGGTCTATCCATGGCCTACCGTCCGCCGGTACTCGGAGACTGTCTTCACGTGGATCACGGACGGCAGGCTCCCCCACGGATGGCACGACCCATTTGCCCTCAATATGGTGAGGATGGAGTTCCTCACCATGCCCGCCCCCCAAGCCATCCCGACAGCACCCGCCCGAGACGCAGACCTCCCCCGAGGCACACACAAGCCGCGGACCCAAGCCGACAGCCGCCCCCACTTACAGCCGGGAAGCTCATGGGGCCCCCTGCGCCGCCTGGAACCGCGAGCCCACCTCGTGCGACCGGGCCGCCGTCGGGGAGGCCCATGGCGAGGCGGGGGCCAGACAGAGGCACGTATGAGCATACTGTGCTAACGTGAGGGAAATACTCACCATGCACAGCGAGGCCCTGTGCCTCACCAAACAAGCCCGTGAGCGCCAGACCCCGGCCGCCTCGGCGGATTTTTGATCCCCCGGCACCCCCGGCCGGCCCGGGGGGCCGTAACCGGCGCCTCACCTACACCTCTGCCGACAACCCCTTGACCACCACCGAATACCCCGTAACGACCACCGACCGAAACGCCACCCAGGACACAGCCGGGGACCATCACCCCATGCCGCAGGCCCCAGACGCCGCCCACACTGACCACAAAACCTCCCTAGACACCACAGCCGCCGACCATCACGCCGACCATCACGACCTCCATGACACTGCCTTCCTCAACCCACCCGACCCTCCCCCGATCCCCACCCCCCCCAGCCCTGATGACTTCGCCGCCCCCCTCTCCGACCCTCGCCGCACCTCTTCCAGGGAGCGGGCCTCCCCAACTTTTTGGCCACCTGCATCCCTGTCGCCGTAGGCCCCCGACTCATCACGATGCCCAAGCCCCGACACCGGGTGCCCCTCACCACAGCATCCCCTGGACCTCAGAGGCGGTGCATGCCTCCGTGCCCCGCCCCGCCCCCTCGGGCGTGCCTCGAGCCCTCTCCTCCTTTTTTGGTGGAGGGCTCTTCGTCGCCCCTCACCCGAACATTTCAAGCTCCCCCGAGCTCATTTACTCTGAGATTACCTCTGCTCCTTATGAGCCCCTTTTTATGGCATTGCTTTTACCGCATTTGACTTGTTGTACATAGTTGCTTTTTCTTGTTGTCTGAGGCGTTAAATAAAGCACCTTTTTTCCCACCCCCGCCTTGCCTTCTTCCTTTTCGCGCATCAGTGGTTCAGGTGTGGTGATGGGGAGTTGTTCCCTTCAACTCAAACACAATACCAGCATATTGTCTATTCTTACCAGTTCCAATGTAAAACAAATGTAATTGATATTTCCAGGCTATGAACATGTTGGCTGCTTGGTTATTGGAGTTTTACCTCCTGACAATATTTAAGGTTTCATCAGGACTTGTACCGACTTCTGACAGTGCACACTCATGGTGCCTTCATAGCGCTATCCCACTGGGAAATCAGGCCACCAGCACCATGAACTGATATCCCACCTAGTCACATTATCCTGACACAAAGCTAACCAGGCCTTGCCCTATCTTATTAATGCCGAGCGCCAGGCTAGGAAGTGACAAGTATCAATTTTGTAAGTCATTGGTTTCACTCAACCAGGAATCAAACTCCCGATCTAGCCAGGAATCCTGCGCTCTATTGATTCGGCCACCACATCCAGTTTGAAGACGTTATTATTAAAGTTGCATAGTCGATGGTTTTGAATTTCTGTATTTTTTTCTGAGATAAATATATTAGATCGATCACTAGTATCCACTTTACATTAGTTTAAAGTTACTTTTATTTTAAATGGTAATCTTATGAGATATTTTGACTGCAAACATGGAAACTTAGTTTTGGCAAGATTGCCAAAACTCTGCCACCATAGACTTCTGCAGTAACAGGTTCTGCTAAATTGACTCAGTATTGCCTTCTACGCAGAAACAAATGCTTAATAAGTGCATCAGTATCTAAGTTAGATATGTAAATTCAAAACTAGATAATTGGTTTGGTTTTGAAAACTTATCGGACTATGCAACTTTAAGATATCGCAAATACATGCTATAATCGGACAACCAGCAGATCTGTCAAACTTGAACAGGTTGGTAACTGGTTGGTTGAACAGGTTGGAAATGTTGAGGACATTGGACCCTATTGACAACTACGTGGGTGTGGGCCCCTTTTGGAACCTACGCATAATATATGCCCCATTCAATCAACAGTTGACTTTGTCTGCGAGAACAACGCTGGAGCAGTGCCCTATCAGGCAATACATTGCCTGTTCTCTCAACACTCGCTGATACCACAGCTAGATACACGGAACCAATTCAGTCGACACTACCCAGCCAGAAACTGTACCTTGAGGTCAGATAAAATCTGGCCACCTCCCAGCCCCTCCCTTCCCACCCCCACCCATCACCTCCACCTCCCACCCCCACCCCAACCTCAACCCCACCACCCACCTCCCACCCCCACCCCCAACCCCCGCCGGTCACCCCACCCCCACCTCACTCCCACTCCCACCCCCACCTCACACCCACTCCCACACCACCCTCACTCCCACTCCCACCCCACCTCCCGCCCCCACCCATTACCTCCACCTCCACCTCACTCCCACCCTAACTCCACTCCTACTCCCACCCCAACTCAACCCCACCACCCACCTCCCACCCCCACCCATCACCTCCACCTCACCTCACTCCCACCCTAACTCCACTCCCACCCCCACCTCAATTCAGCCCCACCACCCATCGTCAACCCCCACACCCCACCCCCACCTGTTACCCCTCCCCCACCCCCCCTCCTACTCCCACCCCCACCTCATTTCCAGTTCCACCCGCAATTTAAACCCACTACCCAGATCAATAGAAACTGATCACCTGAGATCAGATAGAGGCTGGCCACCTCCCACCCCCAACCCACCAGCCCGGACCCTACCCCACCTGTCACCCTTCCCCCACCTCACTCTCAATCCGACCCCAACCCCACCACCCATTGCCAACCATCACACCCCACCCCCACCTGCTACCCCGACCCCCGACCCCAACCCAATCCTACTCCTACTCCCACCCCCCACCTCCCACCTCCACCCCCACCCGTCCCTCCACCACCAATCCCACTCCCACTCCCACCTCAACCCCACCCCCACCTCCCACCCCCCACCCCAACCCCACCCAGTCACCCCTCCCACACCTCACTCCCACTCCCCACCCCACCCCCAACCTCACACCCTCCCACTCCCACCCCACTCCCACTCCCACCCCACCACTCCCACTCCCACCCCAACTCACTCCCACCCCCAACTCCCACCCCAACCTCACTCCCACACCCCCCACTCCCACCCCACACCCACCCACCTCACCCCACTCAACTCCCACTCCCACTCCACCCAACTCCCACCACCCCCCTCCTCCCACTCCCACCCCAACCTCACTCCCACTCCCACCCCCCCACCCCCCCCACTCCCCCCAACCTCACTTCCACTCCCACCCACTCTCTCCCACTCCACCCCACCTCACTCCCACCCACACCCCCATCCCCCACTACCCACCCAACACTCCACTCACCCACTCCCACCCCCCACCCCTCACTCCCACTCCCACCCTAACCTCACCCCCACTCCACCCCACTCATCCCACTCCCACCCCCACCTCACTCCCACTACCCCCACTCACTCCCACTCCCACCCCCACTCCCTCCCACACCCCCACACTCCCACTCCCACTCCCACCCCCACCTACTCCCACACCCCCACCTCACTCCCCACCTCTATCTCTCCCTCACACCCCCAGCTCAGCCCCCACCTCCACCCCCAGAGTACCCGGTCTCACAGAACCTCACACACACACACAAACACGCTGTCCTCAGCACTTATTTGTGGCCAGTGAATGGCCACGCTTACTAACAATTCACAGATCAGTTTTCGCGAAAATAAATTGTCAAGTACGCAACGCAATTGGCTAATCGGCAGCTCTAACCGCCAAATTTCTGTGGACACCCGCTAGGTGGCAGCACTGTGAACGCTGATCCATCTATAGAGAGGGCACTGCTTAAATATAATTATATAATAGCATAGTTATAGTCGGGAAATTCATTCATTGTTATTAGACATGTTCCCGAACATGCGTAGTAGGCTGAACTTCCGGTTGTGGGTCAACTTGGGAAGCTTGTTTATCAGTTTGTTGGGGTCTGATACCCTGGTTACATCTAAGGTCATATCATGACGGGCACTACAATTTTTTGACAGTGTGCGTTCATGGTGACAATCAATTCAGGCGTAACCTGCAGTGGTATGGACATATTTGTAGTTTCATCATGTAAAAATATACGGATTTTCGGTTGAGAATTATATATTGGCAGAGAGCATTATTATTCTTGGATGTCGGAGTGGGACTTAAGTTATGTAAACTAAAAGTAACTAAAATCAATAGAATCCCACTCCCATTGTACATGAGGCTGAGTGAGGTAAACTATATGTTATATATTATGAGTGGAGTTGATGGAAATGTACATGATGCTGAAAGATGTAAACTATCTGTTATATATGATGTTTGGAGTTAATGAAAAGAGTTCCTTTGCAAGAAACAGTACATGATGGTTGAAATGTTCTCTATGTGTTCATAAAGAATACAAAGGAGGAAAAGAATGATTTTACTATCTTTATCTATATACATATCTGTAACTGTTTGCAACATCCTGTCCACCCAGGACCACCGACTGACCCACCTGCCTAATTTGCATATGTATAGAGTACACCACCTGCAGCTGGTTTGAGTGACAGCCCCTAATGGGGTGGTCACCCACCCAGTCTGTGGGGAGTGTCTCATTGGCTGGCTGGGGAATGTCCGGTCACCTGACTCCCTTGGCCTATCCTGACCACACACTAGTCTCAGCTAATGAATTATTCAAGAAGTTTGCTTCAGACACACTGAAGGAAAATCACTCTCATCCTGGCTCTTGAGTGAGACACACCTACTTTTGAGCAGGAACCCCAGACACTCTGTCTGATGCTATCCAAATTCATCTATTCAAATTGAGTGTATCCACAGCCATAGGACTCCTGTCCCATGGGTTGTGGGCACTGCTTCAGTATACAGGCTAAAGTGACAATGAGACATAGTGTGGGCAGTATATGAGGAGTGCAGGTGCTAGGTCACATGTAAGGGGGATGACAGGAGTTGCTGCCAATAAAGCACAACTTATTCACTGTTCATCTTTGTGACTAGTTTTCCTTCCTCTTTCCAGACATGGTTAAATTGATTAGGCTGATTGCATCACAGGTGAAATGAAGGGGGAGAGTTTTGTAATTACATAGGGTGCTCACAGCGGCAGAGCACTCGTGTTTTTATAATCAGGTCTGGCTAAAACTATCGTGCCTGTCAGAGTGAAATGGGGTGAAGGCGAGGCAGACACACGGAGCGATGGGAAGACGACATCAAGGAATGGACAGGCCTGAAGTTAGCCAAGTCCCAGAGGGCATTGGAGCACATGGAAAACTAAAGAAACCTGGGGCCGTATGCACGAATCTGTGATAGGCTTAGCCGGAGTTAAGGCACTAGCTGCGTTTAGCTACCTCAGGGTAGCGGGGGGGTTGGAGAAATGTGTGGATCGGTATGCATCAATGTACTAGCCGAGGAGGTACAGCTAACCGTGAGTTTATTTATAGATTTGGGAATTCCCTCCAGTCGATGATATGAATAACGCCGCCAATGCGGTGGGAGCATTAATAACGGTTCGATTTTATGGTTAATTTGAATAAATTTCACTTATTGCGTATGTAAATCTGTCAAATATGATTGCATTGAATAGATTTGGGTATAATATATTGCCGTCGATTCGGCGGCGGTGGCGGCGGCCATTTTTACTTGACGTTGGGCAGTATGGATATCAACGTCGAAGCCGTGGCAGCGATTTGTTTACTTTACATTCGTCGATTCGACAGTATGCATTTCGACGCCGATTTAGCGGCAGCGTTAATATCGGTTCGAATTTAGGGTTTATTTAATCAAATATCACGTCTAGAGTATGTAATTCTGTCAAATATGATCGCATTCAATAGATTCAGACCCACACACGCACACTAACCACCCCGGCTAGCAGTAAAACCTGATTTGAAAATGGGTTAGCTTAGCCTAGGCTACGGTCGGCGGTTAGCGCTGGCACCGATTGGTGCATACCGATTTCCCACAGTTAGCCGTGTGGAGCTAGCCTAGCCGCGGTTAAGGCCCTAACACCGATTCGTGCATACGGCCCCTGGTTGCCAAGTCATCTGTGGTGCCCTAACGATCCTCACGCTTAATTCATTGGCATTGCCACTGCCATGCGACTGGAACTTCGGTGGTGGAAATCGTCTATTAATAGTATTATAAGACCTTTTCAACCGCAGCATGAGCAGAGTTTGATATCCTGGCAACGCCCATGGTCATATCACGATGTGTACCGACTTGTGGCAATGCATACTCATGGTGACTTTATAGTGCTGGTGCAGCACTGGGAGACCCGGTGTGGCGGTTTCAGCCATGTCCCATGCTCAGCCGTGTCCAGTTGCTTCTGCGCATGTGCAGATTTCGTATCAACTCGGGTCACCCGAGCCACTTATTGGCGCATGCGCACATCCTACAAACTCGGGTCGAATAATTGAATACGCTTCTCCGTGCTCGGGTGGACAATTTTTTCTTTTTTTTTTAACAACCGATAAAACTACAGCAAAATAGGATTTAAAGTATTTTATGATGGCCTAGTTTAGCTATAGTTCCATTTCATTAATCTAAGTTATTCTTTTTTTGCACATGGCACGTGTATTTGTCGACTCCACTCGCCGTGTTCTATTTGAAATTCTGACGACTCGGATGACCCGAGTCGCCCGAGTAGTGTTAATCGATGACGGCCATGCTTATTAGATTCTGACGCATGCGCAGAAGCAAGGTACACGGCTGAGTACGGGACATGGCTGAAACCGCCACACCGGCCATGGGCACCATGACCCAGTTTCCCGCTAAGCCGTCCTTGCCTTTTACTAGTAATGCTGAGCGCCAGGCTAGATAGCAACATGTATCAATTCTGTAAGTCATTCTTTTGACTCGGCTGGGATTTCAAACTCACAACGTTCCACTCTGGAAGCTTGTGCTCGTACCGTTTAGCCCACCGTATCCGGTTTTGAATTTGATATAACGAGCTGGCCACAAGAGTGGCGCCACCATGTTTGCGGGGAAATCCTTTGGTTTAACGACCCCACATCGCAAAAAGTAGACATCCGCTATTGGTTTTGTTTGTTTGTTGTTGTTTTACATCCTAGCAACATCTAAGGTCATATCAGGATGGTTACTGACTTGTGACAGTGCGCACTCATGGTGACTTTATAGTTCTGTCCCACTGGGAAACTAGGCCACTGGCACCATGACCTGGTATCCCACTCAGTCACATTATCCTGACACTGTCCTAATAATGTCAAGCGCCTGGCTAGGAAGCGACAATTATCAATTTTTAAGTCATTGGTTTGACTTGATCAGGGTTCGAACCAACGATCCCATGATCTACCAGCACGGGAGATGGATGCTCTAACTCATTCGGCCATCCCGTCTGGTCTCGGCTATCAGGCTATTGGGGGTCGCGGGGAAATGCCGTACAGTGTAATGTAAATAAATAAAGGTCAACCACCTTGTAGGTTGGTTGGTTGTTGGAGTTTTACGTCCTGGCAGCATCTAATGTCATATCAGGATGGATAGCGACTTGTCACAGTGTGCACTCATGGTGACTTTATAATGCTGCCCAAGCCGGGGGGTGGGGGGGGGGGGGGGGGGGGGGGGGGGGCGGCAGGAGAAGGTGACTGCTTTTATGTCCACTTCACACACCACAAGACTCCATCCAGCCTTGACCTTGGGCGTGTTGACCTTGGGACGCCCCCGAAAAACCTCAGCTGACCCCAGTCTGGCACAGTTACCTAGATACCGGACATCAAATGCGATATTCGTGTAGGGGTGAATCGCTAGAGCAGTGCATTAATGCATCAGAAATAATAGAATATTCTCATTAGAGTCTTTCCTCCTTTCCGCAATTGCATACTACATACTGCATCCACACACTGCACACTGCATACTGCATCCACACACTGCATACTGCATACTGCATCCACACACTGCACACTGCATCCACACACTGCATACTGCATCCACACAGTGTACACTGCATACTGCATCCACACACTGCACACTGCATCCACACACTGCATACTGCATCCACACACTGCACACTGCATACTGCATCCACACACTGCACACTGCATCCACACACTGCACACTGCATCCACACAGTGTACACTGCATACTGCATCCACACACTGCACACTGCATCCACACACTGCACACTGCATCCACACACTGCACACTGCATCCACACACTGCACACTGCATACTGCACCCACACACTGCACACTGCATCCACACACTGCACCCTGCATCCACACACTGCACACTGCATACTGCATCCACACACTGCACATTGCATCCACACAATGCACACTGCATACTGCATACTGCATCCACAATATGCACACTGCATCCACACACTGCACACTGCATACTGCTTCCACACACTGCACACAGCATCCACACACTGCAGACTGCACACTGCATCCACACACTGCACACTACATACTGCATCCACACACTGCACACTGTATCCACACACTGCACACTGCATACTGCTTCCACACACTGCACACATCATCCACACACTGCACACTGCATCCACACACTGCATACTGCTTCCACACACTGCACACAGCCTACTGCATCCACACACAGCATACTGCATACACACACTGCACAACGCATTCTGCTTCCACACACTGCAAACTGCTTCCACACACTGCACACTGCCTACTGCATCCACACACTGCACACTGCACACTGCATCCACACACTGCACACTGCACACTGCATCCACACACTGCACAATGCATACTGCTTCCACACACTGCACACAGCATCCACACACTGCACACTGCACCCACACACTGCACACTGCATCCACACATTGCATACTGCTTCCACACACTGCACACAGTACACTGCATCCACACACTGCATACTGCATACACACACTGCATAATGCACTCTGCTTCCACACACTGAACACTGCAAACACTGAACACTGCATACTGCACACTGCATCGACACACTGCACACTGCATACTGCTTCCACACACTGCACACTGCATACTGCAGTCACACACTGCACACTGCATCCACACACTGCACATTGCATCCACACATTGCATACTGCATCCACACACTGCACACTGCATTCACACACTGAATACTGCATCCACACACTGCACACTGCATCTACACACTGCACACTGCATACTGCATCCACACACTGCACACTGCATATTGCATACTGCATCCACACACTGCACACTGCATCCACACACTGCATACTGCATCCAGACACTGCACACTGCATACTGCATCCACACACTGCACACTGCATCCACACAATGCACACTGGATACTGCATGCTGCATCCACACACTGCACACTGCATCCACACACTGCACACTTCACACTGCATCCACACACTGCACACTGCATCCACACACTGCACACTGCATACTACATCCACACACTGCATCCACACACTGCACACTGCATACTGCATCCACACACTGCACACAACATCGACACACTGCACAATGCATACTGCTTCCACACACTGCATACTGCATCCACACACTGCATACTGCATCCACACACTGCACACTGCATACTGCTTCCACACACTGCATACTACATCCACACACTGCACACTGCATACTGCATCCACACACTGCACAAGGCATCCACACACTGCATACTGCATCCAGACACTGCACACTGCATACACACAATTCACACTGCATACTGCATCCACACACTGCTCACTGCATCCACACACTGCACACTTCATACTGCATCCACACACTGCACACTGCATCCACACACTGCACACTGCATACTGCATCCACACACTGCACACTGCATCCACACACTGCATACTGCATACTGCATCCACCCACTGCACACTGCATATTGCATCCACACACTGCCCACTGCATCCATACACTGCATACTGCATCCACACATTGCACACAACATCTACACACTGCACACTGCATACTACTTCCACACACTGCATACTGCATCCACACACTGCACACTGCATACTGCATCCACACACTGCCCACTGCATGCACACACTGCACACTGCATACTGCTTCCGCACACTGCACACAGCATCCACACACTGCATACTGCGTCCACACACTGCATACTGTATACTGCATACTGCATTCACACACTGCACACTGCATACTGCATCCACATACTGCACACTGCATCCACACACTGCACACTGCATACTGCATCCACACACTGCACACCGCATACACACACTGCACACTGCATACACAAACTGCATACTGCAACCAATCACTGCACACTGCATACTGCATACTGCATCAACACATTGCACACTACACACTGCATCTATACACTGCAAACTGCATATACACACTGCACACTGCAAGCAAACACTGAACACTGCATACTGCACACTGCATCCAGACAATGCACACTGCATCCACTCATTGCACACTGCAACTACACACTGCACATTGCAACCAAACACTGTGTAGGGGTGCGTGTTCGAGTATGTGGCTATGTAGGTAGGCTAAGGTGAAACGCAATACAGACAGAGAGAAAGAGAAAGTGAAGCAAAGTAAGAGTGTGAGAAGAGTCCAAGCCTCTCGGGTTTATTATATATTGTATATGGATACATTGTAGAGTATCACCCCACCCTTTTCCCCCAATGAGAAACAAGCATTCTTGGCTCTACCAATAGGGATCAACCATTCCTGGTCCCCATGGCTACCAGTGGTCTGCCGACCACCACCAAGCTGTGTGGTCCCTCTGGCCACCACCAGCCTTGAACCCTGACCCTGAGTGTGGTGATCCTACCCAGTAGAGGGGGAGGGGGTAGGCCCTGAGTGCCCCTTACACACAGCCCTGCCAGCACCACTATGCCTATTTACATCCCACCCAAGCACCACCAGCACTTACATATATGTACATACATGCACATATACCCTTTTCGTAATAGAACATGTGCATTCCCCCTATCGTTGAAAATCGGAATATTTTACAACTGCATACTGCACACTGCAACCACACACTGCACACTGCATCCATACACTGCACACTGCAACCACACACTGCACACTGCACATCTCAACCGACCACAGCACACTGCACAATGGAGACCTCAACCACACACTGCATACTGCACACTGTGAACATATCATATGTATGGAATAGAATTTATTTTAGATATGGGCATGAACTGATTTTAGATATGGGGATGAAGTTGGCTTAGATATTGAAATGAACGTTGTGTAGTAGTCTGCACCAGCCTCTCGGGTTTAAGGCCCACATAGACAGGTGGGTGTAGTTACGGTGATTGCGTCAGGGAATCTGGGCACCTTTTTGTTTGTTTGTTTGTTGCTACATTAGTTGTTTAAGCAGGGGAAATTTGAGTCGCAGACGACTGGTCTTCCTCATTCCACTGCTCTTTGCCCTATCGTAATAATGCTGAGCGTCGGGCTAGGAAGCGACAAGTATCAATTTTTACGTCATTGGTTTGACTCGACCAGGATTCAAACCTATGATACCACGATCTACCAACATGGGAGACGGACACTCTAACTCATTCGGCCATCCCGTCTGGGAATGGCAACAAGTGTTTCCTTTTTGAAAGCTGGTGATCAGGAACTGTTTAGACCTGCTTAGTTTTTTATTGTGATTTTGTTGTGTTGGTTTTTCTGGGTTAGATCCTCTTTGTTTTGTTGTAAGTATGTTTATTTTGCTGACTAAGTCTTTTGTCACTGCCGAAGCACTGGTCTTCCAGCCATTTTTCAATTCAGGATTATTTACACAAATAAGGTATATTGAATAAGATATCCAAAAACTGTTGAATATGCAATTTGCAGCATATAACCTAATGAAATGTTGAACCCAAAAGTTATATTTGTTTAGCGGTTATTTTTGTTGGTGGGGGGGGGGTACCATTTCCCAGTAGCCTGGTTTCTGGTTTGTTTACTGAGAGCGGTCAATGGCACCGGAAATCAACTCCATCAGTGTAAGTGGGAGTTGTCGCCGGCTGCAACGCACGTGACTGGGTGTGGTGAACCCTTTACAAGGAGCGACACACGCAGCAGAAATGTTCGCCCCCACATAAACTTCTTTTTTCTAAGGGAAATGCGCGCATCGAGAAGTGTGTTGTATGGTGATGCCAGGGATCAGGACTCTGGTGGAACGTCAAAGAAAATCCGTCAAAGCGCCAGTTTCCGAGTAAAAGGGGGAGTGGGCTGATATAAATAGACATGACTATGTGTAGGAATGGCGGGATTGTTGAGGGCGCATTTCTCATGGCACGGCGACGCGTTCAGTTCGTATCTGGGTTATGGTGGCCTAGTTGTAGTTAGCGTGGATCTCTCTAGGGACTCTAGGGTGTGACACTTCCTAGGACAGTTGTTTTTTTTTAACATCGCCTCTAGAGAACTTTGATTTTTATCACCTGCTATTAGACGTCAAACATATGGTCATTGTGACATGTTTCTTTGGAGGAAACCCGCTGTCGCCACGTTGTTTTTCCGATAAGCAGCAAGGGGTCTTTTATATGCATTTTACCACAGACAGGACAGCAAATACCACAGCCTTTGATGAACCAGTTGTGGACCACTGGTTTCACACTGCCTAGGAAGGTCTGTTGTTATCATTGGATGTTCTTTTGGAGTGAATAAAGAGCTCTTTTCTAAGACACGATACGCAGCAATAAAACAAATGAGCTTGAAATGCCAATTCCAAGCTCGTAGCTTGTGCTTTGGAAAAGAGCTCCTGATATATATAAAGAGCTCTTTATATATATACATATATGAAGAGCTCTTTTCCAAAGCATGAGCTATGAGCTTGGCATTGGCATTACAAGCTCACTTTTTGGATTGGTGCTTATTGCGTTTTGGAAAAGAGCTCTTCAAATTCATAATGCTGTAGTGGTCTGCACTGACCTCTCAGGCAAGTAACCACATAGACAGGTAGGCGTGGGGAGTGTGTTGATATCAGGGAGCCTAGGTGGTGTAATGGTTAGCACACTGGCCCGGAATGCAAAGAGATGCGGGTTCGAGTCCCGCTCTAGGCACAATATTTCCCATTTTCATCACCCCCACGACACTGGTTGCCGTGATCAGGATCCTGTACAAGCTTTGCGCTGTATGGTTGTTGAACCTACCCTGTGTATGTATGTGTTATTGCATTGCCTGTATGTATGTAATTGTAAGCATTACAAGACTTACAATTCCAGGGGGACGAGTGTAGTGGTCTGCACTGACCTCTCAGGCAAGTAACCACATAGACAGGTAGGCGTGGGGGAGTGTGTTGATATCAGGGAGCCTAGGTGGTGTAATGGTTAGCACACTGGCCCGGAATGCAAAGAGATGCGGGTTCGAGTCCCGCTCTAGGCACAATATTTCCCATTTTCATCACCCCCATGACAATGCCAATCCGAAAATTGAATTAAAATAAAATATTGTTACCAGAGTGTAATTTAGATTCTCACAGATTCCACTTTTCCTGTGATGAAGTGGCTATGTAGCAATACACAAACAAATAGGAATGTCAACATTTAACCTTTGATGGTGTGACTCCATCCAGTGTTTATCTCCATTTTTAGATCGTTGTTTACAGGGTTGTGTGCCTGAAGTCCTCGTTTGAACTAATGATATCCAGAGTAACTATAGAGTTATCCTATCAGTAGAATTGAATGTTGTTTAAATCCGTGTACTTGGATGGATTGAGATAATTCAGAGTACAGTATGGTATGTGGTGTTGCTTTGTTGCATTACAGATGTGACGCGCTTAATGGACATCTCGAGGATCTGGCCAATATTTCTGTTTTGTCCTTGTCTTACTAGAGAATGTCCAACAGGTAGGAGCGCTAGTTACCTGCTAGTGTTTGTAGCTCTGTCCATTCAATCCATCAATATGATACAGCTATAATAGGCCTTGGCCCTGTTACCCACTCTTAATCGATAGAAATCAAAACAGTTCTTCAGATGTGGTGGATTGTAGCAACAGTCACTGGCTCCTAGATGTATGTAGTGGTTGAGCAGTATGCATCCAGTCAGGACTGGAAACAGTTCACTGACTCTGCTGCTAGGACATTCTCTGGCAAGTCATTCTACAGGTCAACCTCCCTAAAGCCAACAAAGTTGTGTCATAGGTCCAGTCTGGAGTACCTCTTCATTGGCTTCAGGGAGTGTCCTCTGTTTCCGGTGTTGGAGCCTCTGATAAGAAGCATGTCTGTCTTGTAGATACTACGGAGATATTTGAATACTTCTATCATATACCCCCGTACATGTAGTACATGTTTGGGATCTTTAAACGATGCATACATTGTTTGTAAGGTACTTCCTCGAATCCATGTACAAGCTTCTTGCCCTTCTTTGGATGTTCTCGATCGATTCAGCAATCCTGAATTCCACCTGTTCCTGTCTTCATAGGTACAATCAGGCTCGCCTGTTCATGATAGAGATCTTGGAATGTGTTTTTGCTTTGGCACGTTAAGCCCCTGTCACACATCACCAGATTAGAGGAAATGTGAAGAAACCGAACAAAGTCTGTTGATAGTCCGGTTTGTGTCCATACAAGTTTTGAACATGCACAAAACCTGGAACGGATGCCGCCGGATTGACATCTACGTTTCTTGTCCGGTTTGAGTCTGTTTAGTCCGCTTACCGTCCATTGGCTATCCGTTCATGTCCGTTTCATGTCCGTTTCATGTCTGTTCGTCCAGTGGCCTTTGACCCGATATCGCAACATTTTGACACATTTTAATACATTTTGATACTTATGACGCCCAAACTAGACAATTCTGTCCGTTGCTCAGTCCGGTGAAGTGTGAGATGGGATTTACAGTTGTGTCTAGTTAAATTGACTTCTCGAGGATGTGATCAATATATCTTCCAGTTACTTGTTAGTAGTTCTGTCCATTGCTCAATTCTGCCTGTTTCTGTCTCCCTAGGTACAAGCAGGCTCGCCTGTTCATGATCCAAGCGAGGATCCTACAGAAGTTGGGCATTCAGCGTCAGCCTCACTTCTCAGACATGGATCTCACCGAAACAGACAGGTAGGTTCCCCGCTTCCAGGGTGTGGGTTCAAATCCTCGCAGGGTTTGTTTATTTGTTGGGGTTTTAGGTCCAGCAACACCTAGAGTCATATCAGGAAGGTTACCGACAGGAAGATTCCCCGCTTCCAGGGAGTGGTCTCAATCCTGCACAGAGTTTATTTGTTTGTGTATTTGTTGGGGTTTTATGTCCTATCACCAGTGCGGTCATATCAGAAAGGTTACAAGCAGGTAACATATTAACAGATCTTTTCGTCACTAGTCTTCTTTCTAAGGGGTAACTTTGACAGCTAGGCTCACCGCTTCCAGGGAGTGGGTTCAATCCTCCGCAGAGTTTCTTTATCTGTTGGGGTTTTACGTCCTAGCACTATCTGGGGTCATATCAAGAAGGTTGCAGACAGGAAGATTGCCCGCTTCCATGAATTGGGCTCAATCCCCCTCAGAGTTTGCCTGTGTATTTGTTTGTTGGGGTTTACGTGCTAGTACCGTCCAAGGTCATATCAGGAAGGTTCCCGACAAGTAACAGACAGGTAGTTTCCCCGCTTCTGGAGAGTGGGCTCATTCACCATCAGATGTTGTTTGTTCATTCTCTAACATCTATGATTACTACATGAATCCTGCATTAACACAATGGAGGCCAGCTTATCCTGAGGCTAGTGATAATTATATATCATATTCATACCGTCCCGCAGATCATACATATATACATATAACTTGAACATCAGACCTCATCATGACCCCTACTAACCCTTAACCAGCAACAACAACAAAATATACTAGAGACAAATAACATTAAAGCCAACAGATATCCAGTCATGTCCTCACCTCGTGAATTGTCCATGTTGTCCACAACATGGGTGATTGACACGTGGGACAAGCTCCTTTTTAACTATGAAGCTACTGTTGGCGCCACCTATCCATATATAAACATACTATTATTACATTACATAAGAAAGGAAGACAAGACAGAAAGTTGAATCGAGCCAATAACTCTGGCTGGCCCCCTAAAAAGACCTACCACATACTTTATTAAGCAAAAACCGGAGGAAGAGTGGGCAGATGGAGGGGGGGGGGGAGCAGAGGTGCCACCTGGAGGGAAGGAAGGGAGGAGAGCTGCTTGGAGCAGACAGCCTGCCCTCCAGGCCGCACACCAACCACCAGCAATCACCTACCCAACACAACAAACTTACAAGGAAAGGTCACAGGTGGTCGGGGAAGAAAACATAGGGATACAGGATAATTACATTACATCATAATATACGCATGAGAATTTATACATGACATTAAGTTATGTCCGCTTGTCAATGCGCCACCTAGCTACCCTCTTACATACTACTGAACCAGATATTACGAGATCACACATCTTCAGCCTTTGAATCGACAGCACCTATACTTCAGCCTTACATAATTTGCCATCCCGCCCACCCCACCCATAACGTTAAATTCTATTTCTGGAAGCTCTGTACTCTACAATGCTGAAAAAAGCCTCATGTACAAGCTAAGACTGTCAACAATAAAAACCACTTATGTGGAATATAAGCATTATATGTATATAGATTGGCGGTGCTGCCTTTTATTATTTATTATTATTATTTACTTATTATTCGCTTCTATGATATACGATTTGCTCCGGGTCTGCCGGTGCCACTGTCACTTCCGGTGCTGAGCCGGCCCAAATCGCCATTCGCTTGAATCATTTTTAGCTTCATAGGACATACGGTAGGGCTTTGTTACTCGGCCATAAGCCCTGAACAAATAAATGAGGGTTCCACCACACTAGTCATCTGACTTTGTCCTTGATTTACACACTTTGCAGCAAGACGAATTTATATATATATCCTGGTCTTGTGTTGTTCAATTAATAGTTTGTGTCTTCATTGTGGCTGTGTTATCCTTGCAGATCGCGGATTATGACTGCCTTCCGCATCTACGAGTCTGAGCTAGGCACCGACCTTCTGGATGAAGGAGCAGGATACATCAAGACCCTCGGGCTCCTCACCCCCTCATGTCAGTACCCGGCGTGCATCAGTAGCCTAACGTTTTATTAGTTTTACTTATTTTACATGAAGAGCTCTTTTCCAAAACACAAGTTATGAGCTTCGTATTGGCATTGCAAGCTCATTTTTTTACTCGGCGGTTATCGTGTTATGGAAAAGAGCTCTTCCAATATAATTGGTGGATTCTATTGTCCCACTACCATGAGTAACCTATACTACTTGACCTACAAGCTGCCTTCTCTGACCTATGATAGTCAATGGTGACCACTGGTATCCAAACCTTGGCTGACCTTGGCTGACCTTGACTACATTCATCGACCTAAACTGTCCTACCCCGTATAGTATTTCTGCATGCTCGACCATCATGAACACCAGAGAATACCATGATGCCACCTGATGCCTCCCTTAAACAAACCTGTAAACAAACTCATAAGGAAGAAAGGAAAGACAAGTCACAAAGATTGACAGTGAAGATGTTGTGCTTTAATGCCATCAACTCCTGTTCACCTACTAGTGACCTATCACTCTCACCCCTTACCTTCTGTCCACACAGACTCTCATTACCTGTTCAGTATGTCTATGAATCAGTGCCTACAGCCCATTGAACCGGAGTCCCCTGGTTGTTGCACACAGCTCAATTTGGATATATGACATTTTGTAGCATCAGACAGAGTGTCTGGGGTCCTGCTCTAGAGTAGGTGTGTCTCACTCAAGAGCCAGGAGTAGAGTGTTCAGTCTCCAGTGTGCCTGAAGCAGTGTCTTGCATAATTAATCTCAAAGTGAGGCTAGTGTGGTCAGAGGGCCAAGGGAGTGCAGGTGACTGGGCATCCCACAACCAGCCAATCAGGCACCCCCACAACCTGGGAGGGTGACACCCCCCAGTGGGGGTGCCTGTCACTCAACCCAGCTGGAGGTGGTGTCTATGTGTATATGCAAATTAGGCTGGTGTGCTGGCCCCTTGGTACTATGGTAACAGGTAGTTGCAGACAGTTACAAATATATCTATATTAAAATGTTCTTTTCTCCAATTGCACTCTTTATGGATGCATATAAAAACATTTCAATAATTATGTACTGTCTCTTATATAGGAACATCTCTTAATAATCTCAGGCATCATGTATGAACATATATTTCACATAACTTATATCATGTCATCATGTGGGTGGGGTATTATTGCTTTTAGATTGCATAACCTTGTCCCCACTCCATCGCCTAAGAATAATAATGCTCTCTGCCAATATATAATTCCGAACCGAAAATCCGTATATTTTTACACCCGGGTATGTCTTGAACTATGATAATATATGGTCATTTCTACTGGCTTGATCTCATTGATTGACCTATGCTGACCTACTATGTGTTCAGTTTGACCTATTCCTAATGCGTAGTGAATGTTGGTAGCCGACCCTAACCATGGTGACCGTCACTGACTTATCCTGACCTACTTCCTAATGTATAGCAAAATATGGGGACTTCCTATGACCTAGCATTGACCTACAATGAACTTAATGACATTATTTGGCCCAGGCTAACTTTGGTGACATTAAATTCACCCACGCTTACCCTGACCTATGGACCGGGCGCGGTGGACGAATCGGTATAGCGTGTGGAAGGTCGGGAGTTCACTTCCCGGTCGAGTCAAACCAATGACTTATAAAATTGATACTTGTCGCTTCCTAGCCTGGCGCTCGGCATTAATATGATAGGACAAGGACTGGTTAGTGCAGTACAAGGATAATGTGACTGAGTAGAATATTGGGTCATGGTGCTGGCAGCCTATTTCCCAGTGGTACAGCACTATAAAGTTTCCATTAGTACACACTGTCACAAGTCGATACCCGTCCTGATATGACCTCAGATGTTGCTAGGACATAAAACAACAAAGAATCAAAGCTTATCGTGACCTATTACATGTTATATAGCAACATATGATGGGGACTTCTTATGACCTAGCCTTGACCTACAATGAACTTAATGACATTATTTCGCCCACGCTCACCTTGATGACATTAAATTTACCCACGCTTACCCTGGGCTATAATAATCAATAGCGACTTCTGTGTGACCTACATTTGGCTTGATGATATCTACTGCCCTGTCTATGTATGACCTAACATGACGTTGCTGCTGTGACCTGTTCAGGCAACCTTCCCCGAAACACAAACGAGGCTTGGTGGGACGGGTCGCGGTTCCGGCTGTACTTCCAGACGCAGTCTCCACTGTGGAGAAACACAAAGATCTTCTCCGCAACTCTCCGCATCTACAAAAGGGCCATGGAGAGTAAGATTATCAAATGCTGTTCTCTAAGTGTTCTCCTGCTAAGACCAAAATAAAATTGGTGGCCATCCAGCGGTTCGAACCTGGGTCGAGTCAAAGCAATGACATCAAATTTGATACTTATCGCTACCTAGCCAGGTGCTCAGCGGTAATAGGATAGGGCAAGGACTGGTTGGCTCAGTGTCAGGATAATGTGACTGAGTGGGATATCAGATCATGGTTCTGGTGGTTTAGTCTCCCAGTGGGGCAGCACTATGAAGTCTCCATAGGTGCGCATGGTCACAAGTCGGTACCAGTCCTGACATGACCTTAGATGTTGCCAGGATGTAAAACCCCAATAACCAACCAACAGACTATCCAACTTTTAATCCATTGGCAGATTGTTTGAGGCAGCGGGTCGTCGGTGAGCTGGTAGTGTGTGTACCTGTGAAGGTGTAGGTCATCCTATCGATCCTACTCAGTGGACACATTTGCAGTTTGGACTATTTTCCGTCCACAACTGGTTCATCAAAGGCTGTGGTATGTACTATCCTGTCTGTGGAAAAGTGCATATAAAAGACCCCTTGCTGTTTTCAGAAAGAGCACCATGTGTGGTGGCAGTGGGTTTTGGCCAAAGAAATATGTCAGAATGACCATATGTTTGACATCCAATAGCCGATGATAAAAAATCAACATGCTCTAGAGGCGTCATTAAATAAAACAAACTTTCCTTTCCATTCCCAGATTGCGGCAGTTGCTACCTCCGAGCTAGTGACCTCGTCGACCACCAGGTGGTGCGAGCGGAGAGACGCCGGCGACAGAAGGCCACCCAGGAGGTTGAGGGAAGCCAGGACGGCAACCAGCACCCCCTGGCGGAGGCCGAGACCACGGCCGACACACCGGAACCGGAAGTGCAGACGATACCAGAAGACAGCGTCAAGGTCACCGTGTACTTGTACACCAAGTCCGTCAAAACTAGACGGAAAGGTCAGTATATATATGTTGCGGGTTTGTTTTTTGTGGTAAATGTGTTTATTCATTTATGTCCTTGATTTTTCTTCTTTAGTATGTTTTTATTCATCGGAATATATAAGTTGTCAGTGGTGGGGCACTGGGCTTCCAGTTGTCCAACAACCGAGGTTGGTTGCACACATTGATGAGAGAGTAATTTGTGCTGTATCGTGTTACAGCACACACTACTCTGTACAATTAGAAGGGGAACAACATGTGCTGGATAATTTACAGCGCTGACTGCTCTATGTAGTAGTGGAGGGAGTAGTCATGTACAGCAAGGTCCATCTATATAGTACTGGAGGGAGTAGTCATGTACAGCAAGGTCCGTCTATATAGTACTAGAGGGAGTAGTCATGTACAGCAAGGTCCGTCTATATAGTACTGGAGGGAGTAGTCATGTACAGCAAGGTCCGTCTATATAGTACTGGAGGGAGTAGTCATGTACAGCAAGGTCCATCTATATAGTACTGGAGGGAGTAGTCATGTACAGCAAGGTCCTTCTATATAGTACTGGAGGGAGTAGTCATGTACAGCAAGGTCCATCTATATAGTACTGGAGGGAGTAGTCATGTACAGCAAGGTCCTTCTATATAATACTGGAGGGAGTAGTCATGTACAGCACGGTCTGTCTATATAGTACTGGAGGGAGTAGTCATGTACAGCCAGGTCCTTCTATATAGTACTGGAGGGAGTAGTCATGTACAGCAAGGTCCATGTATATAGTACTGGAGGGAGTAGTCATGTACAGCCAGGTCCTTCTATATAGTACTGGAGGGAGTAGTCATGTACAGCAAGGTCCATCTATATAGTACTGCAGGGAGTAGTCATGTACAGCAAGGTCCGTTTATATAATACTGGAGGGAGTAGTCATGTACAGCAAGATCCTTCTATATTGTACTGGAGGGAGTAGTCATGTACAGCAAGGTCCGTTTATATAATACTGGAGGAAGTAGTCATGTACAGCAAGGTCCTTCTATATTGTACTGGAGGGAGTAGTCATGTACAGCAAGGTCCTTCTATATAGTACTGGAGGGAGTAGTCATGTACAGCAAGGTCCATCTATATAGTACTGGAGGGAGTAGTGATATACAGCAAGGTCCTTCTATGTGTACAGTTAGGCAATAACTGGCTGTGTAGTCATAACATGGAAGGTAGTAGATGAACTTCACGTGGAAGTTTCTTATTAATTGTTTTATGTGGCAGAGTTTGTTTATCAAGCAAAAGCTGTTTATGTAGTCAGAACATAGAAGTTAGTGAATTAATTCATTTGTTTAGCCCCTGTTCTATCTGGGTTTTGTTTCTAGGTAGATCGCACCTGGGTGAAGTCAGTGATAATCTGCAGGAAGAGGCAATGTCTGGCAATTGCCTATAACTTCTCTTGCCATTAATTTGGTGCTGCAAGAAATCAGCTTTTTCCCCCAAGATTGTATTACGGATAACTATAATTTCTAGCACTGGGCATATTCTTCAAACCGTAGCCAGTCAATATATGTTGTTTGCCCAAGATTTCAATACGTTCACATTTATATTCTATTATTTGCAGACAATACAGATAGATAGTTTTCAGCAGCGTTCCTGTATATCTACATTATAGATAAAATCCGACGGTACAATGAGTGTATGTGGGGGGAAAGGGGGGTGTGAGGGGGGGGGGGGGGGCAGTGGTGCGTGCACAGATGGGTGGCACCGCCCAACGGGTCTGACTGTCAGTAGGATGGAAGTTGTTAGGTTAACAGATGGGTCCTCCAGTAGATGACTGAGGGAGAATATAGGGCTGAGGAGGAGATGGAAGCTTCCGGCCTTATTATACTTGAATACAGCATATATATATATTTTGTAATTCATTTTATATTTTGCATGCAATACCGCTAGATAATATTCAGCAGCGTTTCTGTGTATAATACATATATTAAAACAAATGATATACCACAGTATGCATATACACAACCGTACACATACATATATGAGACTGTCTCAAAAGGTGCTATGCAATATGGGACAAAACTTTGTCCATTGTAACAATGATCATACTATCTGCTTATGCATTTGCTCAGGATAAACTGATTTGTTTTTTACATGGTGTTTCATAATCCCAATAGAATACATATTGATTTGAAGCAAAAGTCCTTGTGTTTTCACTGTAACCATTTCTGTACTGTTTTGTGTCAATCGTTACAATGGACACAAAAAAAGAAGAGTTATCACCTTTTGAGACAGGCTCATATATATGTACTGTAGTGTAGTGTTCAATAAAACCAAGTGAGGAAACGATGGCGGTCTGCTACCTCAGTGCAGCAGCACTATAACGTCCCCATAAGTGTGATGCTATCACAAGTCGGTACCCCACCTGATATGATCCTATCCATTGCCAGGACGTAACATTTCTGCGAAAAAATCTCCAACATAATCTTACTCCTACTTAAAGCTAAGATTACATATATATATATATATATATATATATATATATATATATATATATGTGGTATGTGTCATGCGAATCCGAAGGTGACAAACAATGGAAAAGCATGTAAATGCACATTGGTGCTTCCATATGTTCGGATGCGAATGCAAATACGAATGCGGGAAGTGGACCGATCGGTGTAAATGGGAACATGGATGCTGCTACATTTGCATAGCGCAAACATGAAATTTGACTTTCCTTCACAAATTTTGAGCAAGAAAGACTGAAAATGGCATGGGTATTTATGCCATGATGGGAAAGTGCATATAAAAGAACCCTTGCTGATTATCGGAAAGAGTAGCCTATGTGGCAGCAGCGAGTTTCCTCCAAAGAAATATGTCAGAATGACCATATGTTTGATGTCCAATAATTGATGATAAAATCAATGTGCTCTAAAAGCGTCGTTAAATAAAACAAGCTTTACTTTTGGGTATTTATCCCGCATACGCATTTGCATTCTCATGCCGCATACCACATATATGGAATCTTCGCTTAAATCACATGCTCAATGAGTGGTTGCTATGTCCACCCCCACATACAGAGAAGGTGCTGGAGCTGGACAGTGCCCTCTTTCGGCGGGCAGACGAAGGCTGGGTCAAGTTTGAGATTAAGGACGCCATTGCCAACTGGTACCACGGGTCCCAGCGGAATTTCGGGCTGCAGGTGCGGGTCACCGACCACCAGCGAAGGGAGCTCGACCCCTTCAGCATTCTGGTCTCCACCAACTGCTCCCTCACCAACAGTAGGTCTTCTTCAAATATATGCTGCATAAGCCATTATACGAGTATAATAAGCCAGAAGATTCATCTACTCCCCAGTCACTATGTCATCGGCTTGTCATAGGTACCGGCAGCGCCATGAAAAATCGAGGAATAGTGCTTTTTTAATCAAAATTCACAAGGTCATAACTATTTCTTTATGCATTTGATTTTGATGAAATTGCTTAACCTAGAAGATCATCATCTATTATATCTGATGTTATTGTTGGATTGAATATAAAGTACGTTTTTATTGATGTAAAATCCATTTCTATTATGACAGTACTATGTTAATATTCCTTCATCACTGGTGTCAATGAAAACTACCCCGAAAACAGGCTATCTTTATTTGGCTCGCGCTTCGGTGCACTACATCGTAGAAAGGCATGGATGGTCCCAAAAGAAGCGCAATGTCCTCTGCTTTCTGTCTGCCCTAGGTAAAGAAGGTCAATCAGGGCAAATTCCCCAATTTTAATTATTTTGAAAGTCTAAAGCCATCTACTGAATTAAAATAACATTTGAAGCCTAATAAGATTTGGTATGGATAGATAGACGAATTGATACCCTTTCCAATGATATCAATCTTACTGTAGTGCTAGTTAGTGCAAGGAGCCGCACACCCAATATTGACACCAACGTCTTTGGGTCTTTGCTGTGCATAATAGTTTCACTATGGTCACTTCCATGAAGAGACATGTATATGACATTGATGTCTCTTGGGATATATCACATAATATATAATCTAATATCATGCCAAATTTGGGGAAGATCCAATCATTGCTTTATGTACAGTGAATATTTAAATATTTGTGGTCCACAACTGGTCCATCAAAGGCTGTGGTATGTGCTATCCTGTCTGTGGGAAAGTGCATATCAAATACCCATTGCTGCTTATCAGAAAGAGTAGCCTATTTGACGGCAGCAGGATTCCTCCAAAGAAATATGCCAGAATAATCATATGTTTGACGTGCAATAGCCGATGATACAAAAATCAATGCGCTCTAGATCAAGGTGTCATTAAATAAAACAAGTTTTACTTTGTGTACAGACACCACCCTGTCACCGGCTCCACCCATGCGTGGCGGGGAGCTGTCGGTCGATGGCTTGAACGGCACAGAGGTCGACACAAATCAGACAACGCCCTATCTGGACCTGGTGATGATCGACCTGCCCCGCAACCAACGTGTCCAGGTTCAGCAGTTCAGACCCATCATCCGCCACCGGCGCCGGGCCACACCGCGCATGCGCGCCAACGCGCCACTTTCGGTAGGTACTGGCGCCGGATGTAGACCTAGGACTCTCAAGGGATGACCTGATTAGTGAAGGTCAATAAGAACTTTAACCGCAGTCCAGAGAGTATTTCTGGTATAATTGAGTGAGTGACTGTAATCAGAACAGCAACCGCAATCCAGAGAGTTGTCGGTGTATAATAGAGTTGCATTGGATTCAACGACTACAAGTGAAATAGTGAGTAACAGTAAGGACACAGTCCAGAGAATGTTTGAGGTATAATTGAGTTACATTAGATTCAATGGTTACAAGAACAATGAGTGAACTAATCAGTAACAGTAATCAGATGTGTAATGGCAGTTATTTCAGAGTGTGTTTGTGGTAAAATTGAGTTACATTAGATTCAACGGTGACAAGGCAAATGAGTGAACTAATCAGTAACAGTAATCAGATGTGTAATGGCGGTCCAGAGTGTGTTTGTGGTAAAATTGAGTTACATTAGATTCAACGGTGACAAGGCAAATGAGTGAACTAATCAGTAACAGTAATCAGATGTGTAATGGCGGTCCAGAGTGTGTTTGTGGTATACTTGAGTTACATTAGATTCAACGGTTACAAGAACAATGAGTGAATATAACGAGTAGCAGTAATCAAAATGGTAACTACAGTCCAGTGAGTGTCCTAGAAGTCTAGATTCAACGGCGACAAGGCCAATGAGTGAAATAACCAGTAACAGTAATCAGATGTGTAACGGTAGTCCAGAGTGTGTTTGTGGTATAATTGAGTTACATTAGATTCAATGGCTACGCATTACAAGGGCAAGGAGTGAAATAGTCAATAACAGTCATTGAGAGAGTAATGGCAGACCAGTGAGTGTTTGGGGTGTAACTGAGTTCCACTAGACTCAATGGCCTCAGGCCAAGGAAGGAAATAAGAGAGTGTTTGTGGTATAAATTGACTTACATCAGATTCAACAAGGCCAAGGAGTGAAATAATAAGTAGTAGTAATCAGAATGCTAACCACAATCTTGTGAGTATTTGGGGTATAATTGAGTTCCACTAGATTCAACGGCTACATGGGCAAGGAGTGAAATAATGACTAAAAGTAATCAGAATGCTAACCACAGTCTAGTGATTGTTCAGGGTATAATTGAGTCCCACTAGATTCAATGGCTACATGGGCAAGGAGTGAAATAATGACTAACAGTAATCAGAATGCTAACCACAGTCTAGTGAGTGTTTGTGGTATAATTGAGTCGCACTAGATTCAACAGGTACAAGGGCAAGGAGTGAAATAATGACTAACAGTAATCAGAATGCTAACCACAGTCTAGTGATTGTTCAGGGTATAATTGAGTCCTACTAGATTCAACGGCTACAAGGCCAAAGCATGAAATAATGAGTGAGAGTAAGACAATCTGTAACTGCAGTCCAGAGAGTGTTCGTGGTATAATTGAGTTCCAATCAATTCAATGCGCAACCTTACTATGAAAAAGTTCTATCTGACAAAATGGTGCTTTCGAGATAATGAGGACTGAAAATGTACAACTGCATGATAGCAAAGCAGATAGAACAATATTATTTTTAATATATCTCAATGAAAAATACCAGTTGAGAAACAGTTGTGCAACTGCATGATAGCCTTTTGTTGATAGAACATGTTTACATCCATAACACCAATTCGGTCACTTTGTCAGATAGAACCTTTGTATAGTAAGGGTGTCATGAATGGCTACAGAATGAAAGAGTGAAATAATGAGTAACAGTAATCAGAACAGTGAATCACTCATTAAGGTTTAGCGTGCCTATTCTGGTAGCTTAAGGAGGTTTGACGTAGGGTGTAATTGGTTGAGCTGGGATTAAATATTGTACATACATATGCATTCATATATTCATGCATTCATATAACATAACTCATTTACTTATATGCCTTATATAATTTATATTAATGTTGTCGCTTCCTAGCCTGGAGCTCGGCATTAACAGGATAGGGTAAGGACTGGTTAGCTCAGCATCAGGATAATGTGACTGAGTGGGATATCGGGTCATGGTGCCAGCAGCCTGATTTCCCAGTGGAGCAGCACTATAAAGTCACCATGAGTGTGCACTGTCACAAGTCGGGACCTGTCCTGATATGACCTTAGATGTTGCCAGGATGTAAAACTCCAACAACCAAGCAACTAACCCATATGCATAGATATCTTGAATTACCTTTGCAGAATCCGAATGCGCAGCAGAATAAAGATGAGCAGGTTTATCAACACAGACTATCTTCATTTCTTCGAAGATTAAGTGAAGACGCAATGAAATCAAAGTAAGTATACATAATCGCCTAGTGGTTAGTACTTCTCGTTGAGGCTGAGAGAATCCAGGTTCAGATCCTGGTCATGGAACCATTGTGATAGGTTGTCTCGTAGTGGTACGGCCAGTACTTCCCTGGTCTGTAACTGACATAACACAAAGAGAAGAGAATGAGAGAAATGTATGCTTCGCAGCTTAATCCTTCAACCGCCCACCACCCACCATCCACCATGTGACGCACTGCCCTGACCAGTCAGGTCACAAGTAACCTCTCATAGTGTGGGATGGCCGCTAGCCAGTCCAAGAAGGGGGGGACAGTCCACCCAGGGACGGCCTCCCGCTATTCTGCTGCCATCTGTTACCATGCACGGACAACAGAGGTCAGCATAGTCCCTGCCACCACTGTGTAAAAATATAGGGATTTTCGGTTCGGAATTATATATTGGCAGAGAGCATTATTATCCTCGGGCGACTGAGTGTTGACCAACGTTATGTAATAGAAAAGCAATGGGTGCCCCGCTCGCTGTGCGACATATTAAGCTATGTGAAATATATGTTAGTACATAGTGCCCGAGATTATGATGAGATGTTCCTATATAAGAGACGGTTAATGTTTGGTGAAATGTTCCCTCTATGCACCAGTAGGGGTGCAAGTGGAGGAGAAGGACATTTTTAATATATATATTTATTGTAACTGTCTGCAACTACCTGTTACCACAGGGCCGATGGGCAAGCACACCAGCTTCATCAACATACAGTATGAACACCACCTACATCTGAGTGAGTGACAGCTACCCATATTGGGGGTGTCACCACCCAGGCTGTGGAGGGTGCCTGATTAGCTGGCTGTGGGAAGCTCAGTCACCTGCACCCCTTTGCCCCACCTGACCACACTTGCCTCATTCTGATATTGATTATTCTAGACACACTTCTAGATGGACTCTTGAGATGAACACACTCTACTCCTGACTCTTGAGTGATGCTCCACTTTTCATATACAAACTGAGCTGTGTGCAACAACCATGGGACTCCGTTTCAATGGGCTGTAGGCACTGATTCTGATACATCCTAACTATAGTAATGAGGCTTTGTGTGGACAGAAGGTAAGGGGTCAGGGTGATAGGTCACTAGTAGTTGAACAGGAGTTGATGCCAATAAAGCACAACTTCTTCACTGTCAATCTTGCATGACTTGTCTTCCCTTTCTTCCTTATGAGCTTGTTTGAGAGGGGCATCAGTTGTGAACTGACAGACCGTCATCAGAACGCATCTGGGGAAAGTTGTGTGGTATCTCTGGGGCTCTGACGGCCGGGGCATCCAGTCATATTACAACTGTGTGGTTGTGAGGCGCATGTACAGACTACTCCACTAATAATATTAATCACTTATTATGATTAAGGATTCAAAATTCAAAAACTGGTATCAACAGATCTACCTAGGACAACATAAATTTATTTATTTATTAATAAATAAATAGCCCATTGATTTGTCCAGAACACTAACTTATTGTGGTTTTCTGTGTGGTTTTCGTGTTTTTGTTGGGGGGGGGGGGTCGGGGGATGGTTAGGTTTTTATTCTAATGGGTGGTTCAATGTTTTAATGCTTAAAGTTGCATAGTCCGATGGTTTGGGTTTCTGTAATTTTTCTGAGATTAATGTATTAATTTGGTTGTTATAATCTACCTTAGTTTAGATTTAAGTAACTTTCTTTCTTTTTTTTTTTGGTAAATATGTTTATTCTGCTGAATATGTCTTTTGTCGGTGCCGAAGCACTGGTCTTCCACCTATTTTTCAATTCAGGGTTATTTACACAAAAGGTATATAGTATAAGGGATACAATAATTGTTGAATACACAATTTGCACCATGTAACACAATGAAATTCTGAAACCCAAAAGTTCCATAACAATATGGTACAGTAGTGTCATATAACCAGATCAATATTAGTCAGATCAGTGTGAGTATTTACATAGTATTTAGAATGTAAGCAGAAGTTATCTTCTCTATTCAGTTGGTAAAGTTGTAGTAAGTTTTAATGTTCAGTTGCAGTTAGGCAAGCGGTATATAAATGTTGGTTTGTTAGGAATATTCTAGTGTAACTCTAGTGTAGTTAGTTATGTGAGTTCATGAATTATGTTGTTGGGGTAGGGTTGTTAATAATATACTGGACCAGCTGTGACCAGTGAAGCAGTGGGACCAATCCCAGTGCATTTAGGTCTTAAATTTTACATTTTTACCTGGACTGTCTCTGTCATTGTATATAGTTGACTGGAGATAACAGAGGAACAGCAACAAATTAAAAAAGTGTGAATATGTCAAATTAGTTTTGGCAAGCACGCCAAAACTCTGGCACCCTAGGCTTCTGAATTAACAGGTTCTATTAAATGGAATCATTGTTCCCTTCTATGTGTTGATAAATGCTTAATAAGCGCATCAGTCTCTAAGTGAAAAATGTTTACCACAGTAGTCTAACATAGTTACCTCCCATTATATGTTTCTTTGTTCTCTTATCTTGTTCTTTACCTGTCAATCATATCGATGTTTTGCTTATTGTCTTGCAATTGTCTATCTATATTGTTGTAGATTTGTTTGCTCTATAGTGGCAAGTGTCATTAGCGTCGGAAGTCCAGAGGATTAGCACTAACATGTTATTCAGAGGAATAAAACACTTGAACAAAAACGAATACATAATGAAACAAATGCATCTCATAAAAGATTTAGTATGGACAAAATATGACGCTGAGAGAAATTGTTCACATGTGCTTATTATGCTTACAACGTAGCTACGCCCCTGATACTACACATGATGAGTTCAGGCGCAAAACCACGTAAATGCCGATCCAAAATGTAATTTAAATAACAGATTTTTACCTGAAAATAAATGTAATTCTCACTAATTCCATTTTTCATCTGATCACATGGCTATGGAGCAATGCGCTAAAAATTAGAATATACAAAATAAAGATTTTGAAGGTTTGATTCCAATGTTTATCTCCATTATGACGATAACTTTCTTCTCACTTTCAGCACCCAAATAGCTCAACAGTCCACCAGTAAGGCACAACAGTCTTAATAATCCACAACGGTGAGCTATGGACACTGCTGTGAGGTCTTCTGGTATTTGCTGGTCACGTGACACCATCACAACAAGGTAGTGAGGAGAACATGGTGTCCATGTAACAGTACTACAGCACTAATACAGCACTCTTTGATAATTTGCCTCTTGGCAATAATGTACCAGAATTAACCTGTCCAGAGGCAATTCAATACTGGAATAAAGCCGCCCCCACCTCCACACCCACACCCACACTCACACCCACACCCACACCCACACCCACACCCACACCCACACCCACACCCACACCCACCCCAACCCCAACTTGAAACCACTTTGCTACCACTTTGGACCAAAGAAGCCACAGTGACTGGCAACATTCTTGTGACCAAAGCAATGGTCGCCGACCTCCGGACAACCATTTTGGTCACACAGAGGTTTTTAGTGCAGTGGCTGCAAATTCCTTGCGATCATAATGGTTGCAAGTAGGTCGGCCACTGATAACCACTTTGTGACAACTTGTGACTATTTTGCAACAATTTTGCAACCTGTTTGTGGCCAGCCCTGTTTTGTGGTTGCAAAGTGGTCAAAAGCGGTTGGTGTGACTGCGGTAAAACCAAGAAGAAGAACTAAGATGCTATTTCGGGCGACATTCATATTTTTTCACCGCAGATGAAGAAGATTTAGAGAGATGAGATGAATGACACTTGGGAGGGTTAAGGATGTTTTGCCCTCTTGATATTAAGGCAATGTCTACGTCAGGGTCCACTCAGATACGAATAATAACTGTTCATATTTATGTAATAATTTAGTCTGCATATAACTAATACCATGGGCATTGTTAAACTAACCATTCAAATGTGCATACAACTACTACTAATAATAATGCTGATGATGATTATGATGATGACAATTTAAATGTTAGAGGAGTGATGGTTGATAGTTCAATAAGCCAAATCATCGAGAAGGTGTTTTAATTTCCCCAGATCTGATACTGATTGTCAGGTTCGATGATAGGATTTTGAAACTGTTGTTAAATGGTATGGCTGTATCTTGTATGCTGATCTGATAGTGTCGTTCCCCGTGTTGCCACCAGTGGCACCACCAAAAAGAACAAGAGTCAATACCTCGTTTTCGTAGATACCAAACATTGACAGAGGAGCCAAGTAGATAAGGGTGTGTGTAGGGAGATCTCCCTAATTCACTAATTATAAATTGGGAGTAATAGCATGGCCAAAGGAAGCAGGGTGTAGGAAGGGGGCTGAAGCCCCCACCCCCACCCCATCAACCCCCATCGCCACCCTCCCACCCACCCACCCCCAGGTTGGTCATTTCCGGAACAATTTTGAAAAAAAAGTGATACAAAATGGTGCATTCTGGTTCTTCATTTTTATGAGGAATATGCATACATTTTTTTAATATTTGTACGAAAACAATCTAAAATTATTCTTTTGCAGGAGATTACAAATTAAAAGTGGGAAATCAGATTGCGGTTATTTTGCTATATTTTAGTGAGATCTCCCGCCAAGTCAAAAACTTGGCCTTTGTACATTGGTGTCTGCGCAGGCAATAACAATGCCTCTGGACATATTTTGGGGGAAAGGCTGAAGCACTCTTGTACACTGCACATAGACATACATATGAAGGTTTCAGGCGCGAAAACCGACGGATCCATTTTTAGTTGTTTTCTGTAGAATAGAATTTATTCTTGTGCTTTCCAGGTAAAGTCTATCAATTCCATATTGAATAGGGCATTATATAGGAAATATGGCAGCTTCCACGAGAAAATAGATTTGATTATCGCAATTATGGCAGCTTCAGCTCAAATGTGGTAGTCATCGCTTCATTTCAGCCCAGATGGCGTTTGTCGGTTTTTGGACCTGAACTCTTCATACACACAAGGAATGGTGTTTCTTTCTGAGGTAGAATATTTACCGGCACAATTTCATGGCAACCCATACCAGAAATAGATGTAAGGCAAGAACTTTATGGCATTTGGTCACTGCCTGGAACCATGTGTTTATGGGTTCAAAGTGCGATTAAAGCGCATAGCTTAATAGTGATGGTAATGACTGGTGTCGGGAGGACAATCACCCTACTTCCAGTGGGTACACGCCAGGTCGCAGCTTCAGCCCTTCCTCACGGATCAGCAGGGCAGTGACTGATCCGGAAGAAATGGTGATGCTTGTTGGGGTTTTGCATCCTGACAACATCTAAGGTCATGCCAGGATGGGAAAAGAGATGTATTCAGTTACTGAGTGTAATATTAAATGTACATATGTGCACTGTGAAATTTACATGTATGCACTGTGAAGCTTACACTGTGTATGTACTGTGAAATGTGCACATATATACAGTGTGAAATTCACATGCATGGAGTTGTGAAATACACACGTGTGCGCAGTAGAATTTGCATGCACTGTGAAATGTACACAGATACACTGTAAATAGTGTAATATGCAGTGTGAAATGTGCATACTTACACTGTGAGATATGGATGCACTGTGAAATCTACACATATACACTGCAGAAATGCAGTGTGAAATGTGCACACTTATTGTATGTATACACTGTGAAATGTCCACTGAATGTGCATGTATTTAGCTAGATAAAGGATTCACCCGGTACTCGCATTCGCAGTACACGGGTGAATACCAACCCTATATAAAAACGGTCGAAAAAGCAGGTTAATGAAATGAGAGCCTAATTTCACAATCTAAGAAGCAACATTTATTCTTTGTAGATGTCTTCATATTTACCCTCTACCTTTGAGTTGAAAAATATAATAAAATAGCTAGTTTAATACGATTTAAAATTGAAATCGATGGCGTTCTATGGTCGCCATCTTGGATTTTTGCATTCTCTCCCATTTCACCAAATCTGTGCCAATATATATGTAGCCATTTGATCATGAAACCATAGTTTCTACTTCATGTTCCATACTAAAGCTATTTTCACCCATATTTACACTACGTTGTTGTTCACCCGTGTACTACAAGTACCCGGGTGAATCTTTTATCTAGTATTTAGCGTGAGATGTCCACCGTTATATGTGCACATATACACTGTAAAATGCAGTGAAATGTACATATATGCACTGTGAAATTCACGTGAATATCTGCGCTGAGTGATCAATAAAAAATCAAACTCAGGCTAGTTTTTAGTGCAGGTCCAGAGCAGTGATTGATTTTGGACCTGGCGCATCTGACACATTAAGCTAATTGCGACTTCTATAATTCCCGCATTCTGACTGCTATGTTTAGAGTGTCTATTTGTGTATGCATTGCTTCACAATTTATTACCCTATTCTAAGGTGTGATTGATTGTATTGTTGTTATATTCAATGGAAAATTGTTGATTAAAAAGGGAAACAGTAATTATATAGCTGAATGAATATGGCATGTATATCCATATTGTTCTATATATTACTCATAATGTAAGCATGCCAGGCCTAAGGGGTAAACTAGTAGTGTAGTCTGAATTAGTGATTAGCCTAAGAACCTCAGCTCCTATGTATGATGTAATGGTTAAGGTCATCTTCCACAGACACACCTACCCCGACTTACTCGGCGGTTATCCATACAGATCACCTCTTATTATTTGACACTCTCTAAAGCACCAGTCACACCTCACCGGATTGGGGGAAATGGACAGAAAACGAACAATGTCCATTTTGTGTCCATACAAGTTTTGAACATGCACAAAACTAAGAATGGATGCCGCCGGACGGACATCTATGCTTCTTGTCCAGTTTGAGTCTGTTTAGTCTGCTTACCGTCCGTTGGCTATCTGTTCACGTCCGTTTCATGCCCGTTCATCCAGCATCCATTGATGCAATAGCGCAACATTTTGACACATCTTGATACTTATCACCACTGGACTAGACAATTCTGTCCATTGCTCAATCCGGTGAGGTGTGACTGGGCCTTAAGACATAACACAGATACAAATATTGGTTGAGAACGTTGCCTCTGGCTGGCCAACATTTCTAGCCTACCATTTATTTCTTATGGTCAAAATTTCCACTGGGAGTGATAGCGATAGTGGTGCTCGGATCAGCTCGGTGGTGGCTCATGGTGGGTTTGCCTCCCAGCATGCAAATCCCAGTCGCCCAGACCACTGCTGTCAGTCGATTGGGTGATAGTAGCGTTCAGTGGGCGACACACTACGGAACTCCATTAATAATATTAATATAATGTATTTATATAGCACAATTGGTAGCAGCGGGGGTGGTGGTGGCGGGGGGGGGGGGGGGGGGGGGGGCGGAGGGATGCAGGTAGCGACCGTGGCGATGGTTAGCTTCTCCAGTGACCTGAGTGTTGCGTAATATGAGGCCGACGGAAGGGCAGGTCGGTGAGATCTGACGAGGAGGGCGGTGTGGGCGGGCCTGGTATCACAGGGGCGGCGGTGCCGGGGCTGGTGACTTCCGGGGGGGGGGGGGGGGAGGGCACAGATGACTTCTGGCGGTTGGCCGGTGGTATCTGGGGTGATGCGGGTGGCGGTGTCTGTATTGACGTCATTGATTACGTCATCGGGTGCGCGTCCGTCTGCTGTGATGTCAGCGGTTAGGACACCCGGTGCACGGTGGCTGTGTGAAGGGGCCCCCTGGGGGGCGGTGGTGGCAAGGGGCTGGCAATGGCCCACCGCGGGAGGGACAGGGCTACAGTCTCGCGGGGCCGCCGGGCTGCAACCGTCAAGGCGGACTAAAAATCCCTCGAGGGGCCAACCGTCAGGGCGGACTCACGGGTGTGCAGTATGCGCAGGCATGGCACTTCCGGGTGCTCTGCTCGCCGTGAGCCTCGCTGGCCGGGGCGAGGTCGCATGAGGTGGGGTCGCGGTTCCAGGCTGGGCAGGGGGTGCCGTAGGCCTCCCGGGTGTATGGCGTGCGACTGTCGGCCTGGGAGGAACGGGCCTGGGGCTTCGGGCGGCTGGTGTCGGCAGCGCGGGAGGATGCAGTCTTGGAGGATGAGGTGGAGGCGGCCATCCCAGGGGCGGTGAGCGCCTCAAGCCGGACACCATTAATGGCCATCGGGTCATGCCAACCATCGGGCAGCCTACCGTCCGCGATCCAAGTAAACACCATCTCCGAATATCTCCGGAAGGTAGGCCACTGATGGGTGATAGCGTCCCTCAGGACGGTGAGGGTGTGGTGGGTAAGCCCCGGAATGGTGTCCGGGGGGAAGGAGGGGTGGACCTCGACCATCCGGAGGGCAAGACTGTACTCCTCCATGGTCGCTTCCCCTCTCTTCACTGCCTTCCACTCCGGTCCCCTCTCGACCAGGTCGTGGGGGAAGATGTAGTTCGCCGGGATACCTTTTCGTCGTCCGGTGTTCTGCACCTCGGCGGACTCAAGGATCTCCCTGGCATCTTCCCCGGCGGAGGCAGGGGTGTGATCGGCGGCGGCCAGTGAGGCTGAGGGCATCGCGGAGGTGGCTGGGTGAGGCGTGGGGCTCCAGTACTGCGCGTTTCGCCGCTAGAATGGGCGTATGGGGCGTGCTGCTGCTGGGTGAGGAGGCGGAGCCGAGGCGGCCTGCTGGGGCGGTGGGGGCGGCGCGGCGCGGCCGGGGCGGTCTGCTGAGGCAGTGAGGCCGGTGCTAGCTAGCGTGGCGGTCCAGGGTTGATGTGCGGCGGCAGAGGCGAGCGCCAGAGCCTCGAAAATTCCGGTGAGGCATTCCAGGGCCAGGAAGGCATTGGCCAGTGAGGCGGGAGGGGCCGGGAGCGGGAGGCGCTGGGGCTGGAGGGCGCGACATCGCCTCCATCATGCCGGCAAGGCGCTCAACAGAATGCGCCATAGACTGCATGCTATTCTCCACTGAGGCAATCCACTGCGCCTCCTCAGCGGAGCATCCCGAGGTGGAAAGTCCGGAGGTTCAACATCCTGAGGCGGAAGAGGTCATGGAGGCAGAGTCCGTGGCAGAGGCGCCGATGGATCTCCGGGTTCCGCGACGGCCGGCTGGGCGGCCTCGTCCGGGGGCGATTGACGGCATTCTGTTGGCATGTAGGCCGGCGATGTAGTGGCGTGTAGGCTGTCGATAGGCGAGTCATGCAGGATAGCGTGGAAATAGGCCAAAACAGAAATATGGCATGGGAGCGCTACTGGAGGCAACTGGCCGCGGCAAGGCAGGAGGAAAGGGGGGCACTCCTCCACCGCGAATCAAACGCAATGCAAACATTACGACCAATGTATTTATATAGCACAATTTTCAATCCCGAAAATATAGTCAACATTATTAATTACTAATTGGAGAAAGAGAAGGAGTTATAGTCTGATAGTTAGTACGTTCTGCACAAATAGGAAATTGCTCATGAATGACCAATCCATACAACTCTGAGGACCCAATATAAGACAGAGTCCGCTAAGCAAGAATGTGGTAGTTGAGTTAGCTGCTATTCCCCTGCCATTGATTTCCTAGTATGAGTTCGGCCTACTATAACCAGTAGGATAATGTAGGCTTTACGTTAGGCTACACACTCAATTAATGGCAGCCCCCCCCCCCCCCCCATAATCATGCGCAATCACCTAACCGGACTTAATGTTGCAGAGTTCGAAGGTTTTGAGTTCCTGTCATTTCCTGAGATAAATATAGAAAGTTGATCGATATAACCTATCTTACTTCATGCTTTTATTGGACTACGCAACTTTAAGCCAGTTCATAGGCAGTCATAGGAGTTGATTAATCGATTTCGCCCTTGGTGTCTAAGTTGTATAAATGCAATAAAATCTAGGGAAGTAGTTTGGTTTTGAAAATATTAAAGTTGCAAAGTCCGATGGTTTTGAATTTCTGTCATTTTCTGAGATAAATATATTAGGGTGATCATTTTGGTCTACCTTACTTTCGTTTTAAATAACTTTTATTTTAAGTGGCTAACTTTTGAGACAATTTAAAGTTAAGCAGGCAAAATTAATGTTGGCAATCACGTCAAAACTCTGACAACATAGGCCTCTGTAGTAACAGGTTCTATTAGATTGCTTTAGTATTCCCTTCTATGTGACAACAAATGTTTAATAAGTGCATCGCCATCTAAGTTAGATATCATCATCATCATGAAAGCTGCCTGCAAAAGTGTTGAAGTGCTGCTGGCTTTTGCTAGTTACCAGCGGCACTCTCTCATGGAGCAAATAGAGGTAGACTCAAATATAGATGCTTGATTTGGTTTTGAAAATTTAATGTTTTCATCAGAGTATGCAGCTTTAAGCTTTCAGCAGATTGTGTGGCTTTAAGTGCCACTAATTAGTTTGGTGTTATCCAATTGAACTGGGAGAAGAATATAATGTGTGTGTGCTATGTACACTAAGTGAAGGACAAAGAGGTCACATGAACGCTAGCACAAGGGTCACATGAAGGACAACACAAGTGTATACCTGAATGATAACACAAGCATCACCTGGGGCCATATGCATGGAGCAGTGTTAGAGAGCCAAACCGCGTTTAGGGAGGGATTTCTGGTTTAGCGCCGAAAAGTTGGTATGCATGGAGCAGTGTTAGGCCTAACACCGCGCGTTTAAACTAGGTTAAGCTAAACCAGAAAAAAGCTGGTTTACAGGCGATGTTAGTTATCAAATCTATTGAAGGCGATCATATTTAACAGAATTACATACCGAATAAGTGAAATTTAAGCAAATTAACCCTAAAAACGAAGCGATATTAACGCAGCCGCCGCATTGGCGGCGATATTAAGAGTTATATTTTCGAATCGACGAGCGTAAAGTAAACAAATCGCCGCCGCCGCCAGTATGGAACGCGACGTCGATGCGGCGGCGGCGGCGATTTGTTTACATTACGTTCGTCGATTCGAAAATATAACTATTAATATCGCCGCCAATGCGGCGGTAGCCTTAATAACGCTTCGAATTTAGGGTTAAATTGGTCAAATTTCACTTATTGCGTATGTAATTCTGTTAAATATTATCGCCTTCAATAGATTTGAGCCTAATATATGGCTACAAACGCAGAGGGATTTCCCAAATCTATAAATACATTCACGTTAAGCTAACACTCACCGTTTAGGCCGCCATGCATACGTTTTCGAGGCCGCCGATAAACGGTGATAGCTACCCAGTGTTAGAGCCTTAACACCACACGCCACTAACACCGCTCTATGCGTAATAGACATCCAGACACGTGGGTAATATATGCTAATGAGATGCATGATGTTCTAGGCAGTGAGTGAGACAAAGGAGTATGTAAATGAGATGATGTAATGGAAAGTTTAGCCGGCGGTTCAGTCAGCCCTGGACGGGAGTAAACCATCCAGTATCCAGAAGTCAAAGTGTTCAGATGTTGTACTTTCACATCCCCACACATCTGACACCATGTGAAAGTACAACGTCTGAACACTTTGACTTCTGGATACTGAATGGTTTATTCCCATCTAGGGCTGACTGAACCGCCGGCTAAACTTTCCATTACGTCATCTCATTTACATACTCCTTTGTCTCACTCACTGCCTAAAACATCATGCATCTCATTAGCATATATTACCCACATGTCTGGACGTCTATTACGCATATATCACACCAACCATGTGCTCATCTTTTTACACAGGGTACTATTTACCTTGTAAAGCAAGGTGTAAATTATTGTCTATGATGTATTGATAAAGAGTCTGCTCGAGAAGAATCTTTTGTATTAATATGTTTATCTTTAGTGTTACTCCTAGCACGGTGTGTTAAATTAAGTCAGTAAATATTTGTACACAGGGTAATAACATTGATAAACTTGACACTTGGGTGCTAGGGCTAGTGTATGCTAGTGCTTATGTGTCCTAGTACTAGTGTGTGCAGACTTGTTAAACTTTATTCAACAACTGAGTATCTTTATTCACCAGTCTTTATTTAATGCTCTTACCGTTGTACCCAACGCGCTAATAATAGTGTCTATTTACTTGACCGTATCCCTGGTTCACATGTTAGTTTGTTTGATGTCTATTGAGGTTTTACATCCTAGGAACATCTATGGCCATATCAGGACAGGTGGCAGTGCACACTCATGGCAACTTTTTTAGTTCTGCTCCACTGGGAGATCAGGCCGTCCACACCATGACCTGATATACGACTCAGTCACATTATCCTGATACCGAAGCAACCAGTCCTTGCGCTAACCTATTAATGTGGAGTGCCAAGCCATGTAGTGACAAGTATCAATTTAGTAAGTCATTGGGTTGACTCGATCATGAATCGGACTCCGGACCTTCCGCATGGGAAGCCTGCACTGATTGGGCAATCACATCCAGTCACAGGTTGGTAGTTTGTGTGCACATTGTATTACTCCGCGTACACGTGGTACTTATTCCCCCTCCCTGTATGGAGAGTTACCGCAAAATAAACTCATCATAATGTCAAGGTCCAGAGTAGCCTCTTGCCCCCCCCCCCCCCCTTAATAGGAATCAGTAGTTTCTCAGGTACTATATACATAGCTATATACTATATCGTCATTAAGTTTAAGGTCACATGACAAAGCATAATCCAACCAGCATGTTGCTTGTACCCGACAGAAGCATTGTTTCAGGTGTCGTCTGTCTTTGGAAACTTTGAAAAGAATAAAACTAAAATGTATCCCAATGGTGTTTTATTGTTGTCATTTGCATGTATTTTGTATGCAATTTTGCATTTCTACCACAGGTCCACAGTCCCCCGATTCGGGATTCAGAATTTGTCAGATTTCAAAATGCAGGTAGTTGTATTTCGGATTTTCATCAATACTGTACGTTAAAACATATGAATGTTCACAATAAATGGGATAAATAAAAACTACCAATATTATTACAGTTTATTTATAGAGTTCTATGCCGATGAATGAAATAATGGGATAATTGTTCATGTTGATGCAGGTAATTTAGTTCACGATCTGGTGTAGCAGGAAATCGCAAACCCTGTAAATCGCAAACCCTTACTTCTGATTTCCTAGGAAATCGCAAACCCCCATGCCATATATCCTTATATCCTGGTATTATCACTCAGTTTCAGGATCGGCAATGTAAACAATGTCGTTAGCAAAATGGCCTTTTTAGTTCCAACTTCAGTCACTGCATACAGTAAATAGAACCATTTTAATATTCAAAATTCTTATTATGCATGCACAAAACATCTCAATGAACCATTATTTACGAGTGTGTTATTTGAATATTACAAAATGCTACAAAGCATGGGGGTTTGCGATCTACAGGGGGGATTTGTGATTTCCTAGAAAATCGCACACCCCCAAGGTGTGCAATTTCCAAGGGTTTGTCATTTCCTGCTACCCTGGAACTCTCTAAGTAGGCTTTACGCCACCGCCATCTACGGGCAAACTGAGACATTAATATTAACGCTACTGCCCGCCATCTGGTGGTTTCGTCGGGAATCACACGGACTGCTCAACTGCTCAATGTAGCCTGATGGGTTTCTAGCTCGCTGTCTTATACCACAGTCACACTATACTTGCGTTCGCCTGCGATCGTTTCGGGACCATTTCGAGACCACCAAACGACCACGTTATGACCAGTCGGCGAGTGGTCGTTGAGTGCTCGCTGACTGGTCGCCGACCATTTCGGGAGATTTTGGTCGCAAGGGGGTTGCAGCTGCTGCACTTGCAAACTCCCTGCGACCAGGGTGGTCAGCAAGTGGTCGCAATTGGTTGCCGACCACTCAACAACCACAGGCTGATGACTTGCCGACTGCTGTGCCAGAAGCGTGAGAATTTTGGTTGCTGGGTGGCAATCACCCCCCTAAACATCGGCGACCACTTGGCGACTGCTTGGTGACTGCTTGCCGACCGCTCGCCAACCATCATGCCAGGAGCATCAGAATGTTGGTCAGCGACTGCTCAGCAACTGGTCACTGACTAACCTCCGTAAAAATTGCCAACCATTCACTGACCGCTCACCGACCGCTCACCGACCACTCACTGACCACTCACTGACTGCTCGCAGACTGTGTCTTTGATTCAATGTAGCAAGTAGGTCGCAAGGAGATTGCCACCCTTTTGATTGTAAGGTGGTCACAAGCGAACGCTGGCCATATTGTGACTGGGGTATTAAATCCCCTGGGGCCATATGCACCAATAGGTGATAGGCTTAGCCGGAGTTAGGGCGCTAGCTCCGGTTAGCTACCTCAGGGTAGCGGCGGGTTGGAGAAATAGGTCAAGTGGTATGCAACAATGTCTTAGCCGCCGCGGATAGCTAACCGTTAGTTTATTTATAGATTTGGGAATTCCCTCGAGTCGACAATATGAATAACGCCGGCAATGCGGCGGCGGCGTTAATATCGGTTTGAATTTAGGGTTAAATTGATAAGATTTCACTTATTGCGTATGTAATTCTGTTAAATATGACAGCATTGAATAGATTTGGGTGTAATATATTGCTGCCGATGCGGCAGTGGCAACGGCGGCCATTTTTAGTTGACGTTCGACAGTATGGACATCGACGTCAACACGGCTGCGGCGATTTGTTTACTTTACATTCGTCGATTCGACAATATGAATAATGCCGCCAATGGGGCGCCGGAGTTAATATCGGTTCGAATTTAGGGTTAATTTGATCAAATTTCACTTATTGAGTATGTAATTCTGTTAAATATGATAGCATTGAATAGATTGAGACCCACACATGCACACTAACCGGCGCGGCTAGCAGTTAAACCTGATTTGAAAGTGGGGTAGCTTAGCCTAGGCTACGGTCGGCGGCTAGCGCTGGCACCGATTGATGCATACAGATTTTCCACATTTATCGGTGTGGAGATAGCCAAACCACAGTTAAGGCCCTAACTCCGATTGGTGCATACGGCTCCTGAGCCATAACTATAGACCCCTTTCAATGTTTATAAACATTCTGTATGTGCGCGCAGCTTGGTTGCAGAACGAAGGCACACTGCCATTGAGTTTGCCGGGATGCGCAGTGCAAAACGTTTATTTTTATAGAAATGCAGAAACCTAACCATATAAATTTAATATAATCTGTTCGTTGAATATCTTTTCTATTTGTGTTCCAATTGATTTGTTTCTAGGTGGTGTGGTTTTAGAGATATTTCACTTTTTCTGTAGCAAGATGGCTCATGAGATTGCCGCTATGCGCAGTACAAAAGGTCTATTTTATTCAAAATTAATAGAAATGCAGAATCCTAATCTTATATATTTAATATAACCTATTCGTTGAATATGTTTTCTATATGTGTACCAGGCGGTGTATTTCTAGGAGGTGGGGTTTTAGAGATATTTCACTTTTTCTGTATGAAGATTGCTCACAGCCATTGATAATGCATTGAGTTTGACGATACGCACAGTGCATAACATATATTTTAATCAAAATTAATAGAAATGCAGAACCCTAACCTTATAAATTTAATATAATCTATTCATTAAATATGTTTTCTATATGTCTACCAGGCGGTTTGTTTCTAGGTGGTGTGGTTTTAGAGATATTTAACTTTTTCTGTAGGAAGATGGCTCACGGCCATTGACAATGCATTGAGTTTGCCGGTACACGCAGTGCAAAACGTATAGACACACTGATAGACACTTGCCCTGGCGCCACCTACACTTAACTAATAATATTACTATGCGAGCTACTGATACGTGACAGGCATCCTAGCGATGTTTGTTTTGTTTGTTTGTTGTCTTACGTCCTAGCAACATCTAAGGTCATATCAGGACGGCCCTAGCGATGTATTGCGTATGTATTGTTTACCTGTTACTGACATAGATAGACAGACAGACAGACAGATATATAGATAGATAGATAGATAGATACATAGAGAGATAGATAGAGAGATAGACATATGTGCATGCATTATGAAGTGGGCGAGACTGCTCGCCGTGGGCATTTGCGCACGAGTGCTGAGTGACTCGCATCTAGAGATGCGGGCTACTTGGTTGCATGGGTGTGCAAATCGCCAACATTTGCGCGGCCGCGGGTTCTCGGCCGTGACGCGTTGCTTGGATATGTCAATTGCGACTATCCAAGCAACGAGAGAGAGGTCGGGCATTCGGACCCAGACCCATCAGACGTGTTTTTGCACGCTCTGATGTTTTAGCCAAGATTTAGGCCTTTTTTATTGAAATTCTAAACTTATTTAACGTAAACAACCATGGGAGGGGATTTACGGACTATAACAATATCAGAAATATCAATAATATCAGTAATATCAATAATCACAACAATCCCCTTATATATCTTTACTATACTCGCATATATACGCCACATACCTGCCATATGTTGTTGTTGTTTTTGCTTGAAGATTTATACTGCCTATCATGGATAAGTCTCAATAGACTTGTTTTCACCATTAGCCAGTTTGTCGACAGAAAGCATGAGCCTACACTTTTACCGATCCAAGGGATGTTTAACCTCCCACAGCACCTACACATGGTATCAGAGTAACCAGCCTTTGATAATGATGTAAGTTATACACAGCAGTGGAAATCCAAATTGGCAGAGGTGGGGGGGCACAGGAAATTGAACCACTGACCTTCAGATAAGCAGCTGATACTAGTGATAGGGAGTCCGACCTAGAAAAAGTCAAGACACTTTAACGGACACAGATAACGTCACCTATATATTATACACACGATACACCACCTAGCACACATCACACTACACCCAACTCATAATACACAACATATACGGCATGCCACATGCCACATGCCGCATGTCACATGCCACATAACGCATGATATTGTCCTAACCTACGGAATCTTAAGCCGTGTTTGCATGGGCAAATGTGAAGCGAATTAGACAAAGCGATTCATATGAAGCGAAGTAGCGGCGTGTTTACATGAAGCGAGTTTGAAAGTGTTTCGGCGCCGGGAACCAGCGGCCTTAGTTCCGCCTGTAGTCGGCAAGCACTGCTATTTGTTTAGTTTACACACGTCGATTCGACGCAGATGTAGCTGCTACGTTAATATCGCTTGGAATTTAGGGTTAATTTAATTAAATTTCATTATTTGAGTATGTAATTCTGTTAAATATGATCGCATTTAATAGATTTCGGCCTAATCGGGACCTAACACTGCCGGCTACCAGCGATTAGTTACTGCTCCCCCTGTTTCCGGCACGCACTACTATTTTATACTACCGCCGCCCGGGAACCAGTGGAATCGCTTCATATAAACCACCTCCGGAGGCGATCTACAAAAAGCGAATCATATGAATCGAATCAGCCCTAATCCGCTTAAGCGGTGCGTTTACACGGCGAATGTGAGGCGAACTAGGCAAGGCGATTCATATGAAGTGAATTAACTCGCCCGTGTAAACACAGCTTTAGATACAGAGAACTCCGTATTTAAAGCTACATAATCCGATGAAAGCATCACATTTTCGAAACCCGAAACACTCACATAAATAAGCGCTACCTCAAATTAAAGTAAAGTTGATGAGAGTGATTAATATTATGCCTACATATTGTACTACTTAAATCAAATACAATCCTCCAGTACGAGTGAGGTTTTCTCGTCCGTCAGGGATGAGGAGAACCCGTTACAACGTCACCGGTCAGGAGCAATATGTGGTTACAGTGTGAAGCGGGTGGTGGCGCCACGATCGGAGCTGAGTTTGGGGAGGCTGGAGCAGTAGATGACTAGGCCAGACTCCATCAGTGCATAGACTGAGTGAGTGCTGGGAGAAAGGAGGGATATGATGGGTTATTATGTGTGTATAAAGGCGTGGAAGGGAATTATTTCCTCATTATTATTATTATTAGACTATACACTATACTGCCTTTGTCACCATAAAGCAAATAGACACGTTCCTTTGACTCAACTCTCCTCATTTCTCTTTCCTATACTCTACCCTTCTTTTTCTCCCACGCATACTCCTCCACCTGACCAGGGGAGTTGTGTGTTTGGGTGGGGCCCTGTACCTTTATGTTTTCGCTCGCTTTGTTCTCGTTGCTGGAACCACCACTGCACCCATCTTTACCCGCCCTTCCTCGAAACCCTTGCTGCTCTTGACTGGATACAAGTGCCAACTACCGCTCAACTACCGCCAGACCGAAGAGATTTGGGGCCGCTTCAACGCTTTGCCGTTACAACATTGTAAAGATGTTCCCAGCTTCTACAACACTCCCTAGTGAAGTTTAATCTTCAACCAAAGATTGGGCCGATTTATCAGAGCCACTCTATAAATATTGCAGTTCTGCAACCAGTAACCGTCATAAGGTTACAAACCACCCCAAAAGTCAAGTCCTTCATGTGTCATGACTGGTGGCGCTACCTCCTGCACTGCATAATTCTTATACATCCTATAACAGTTCACATACCTCGCCTCTTGTCTCTTAGATTTAAAAAAACTTCTGAGCGAGAATGTTTTGCATCCCGCGCAGGGGAGGGGGCCGGCGAGGCACATCCCGGACCGCCACCCCACCCCGCAGAGCAGGGTGGGGGTAGGGGGGGGGGAGCTTATTACATGCGATAAAGCATGCCTTGATTCTCGTGTAATATCGGAGGATAACAATAATAATAATAATAATAATAAGTAATATTACCTTGTGAATCTTTATACTCGCATAATACGGTATAGATCACAAATATATATATATAGCTCTAATATATTATATATTATATATAATATATACAGATATATATTATTATATATTATATATTATATATACAGATATATACATCTATATATTATCTCTATGTAATGCACTACGCCGTTGCACTCTAGTTACTACAGCCTGTACTTCTACTAACTGCACTCAATTAATTACCCTCGGTAAAATTCCCAACGCACGACCCACTTTTGTCTCATTGTACTCTCCCTCGGATGACAGCACCCCTGCTCTTTTACGTTGGTTTGTTGTTGGAGTTTTACATCCTGGCAACATCTAAGATCATATCAGGATGGGTACCGACTTTTGACAGTGCACACTCATGGTGACTTTATAGTGCTGCCCCACTGGCAAATCAGGCCACCGACACCATGACCCAATATCCCATTTGGTCACATTATCCTGACACTGAGCTAACCAGTCCTTGTCCTATCCTATTAATGCCAAGCACCAAGCTAGGATGCAACAAGTATCAATTATATAAGCCATTGGTTTGACTTGACCACGAACCAAACTCCCGAATTCCCGCATGCGAGACCCGCGCTCTACCGATTCGACCACCGCGCCCGGAAGACCAACATTGGTGTGAGTGCAGAGTTGTCCTGTCAAGACAGCTACTACTGAAAATTGCATAGCCTGGTCATTTTGAGTTTCTGTCATTTTCTAATACATATATTAGGTTACTTCTTAGGATATACCTTACATTAGTTTGAAATAACTTTGCTTTTAAAATTACTAACTTTGGAGATATATGAAGTGTAAACATAACAAATTAATTTGATCATATTTGTCAAAATTCAGACTCCATAGGCTTTAGCAATAATAGGTTCTCTTACATTGACTTAGTACGCCCTACTCTGTAGCAACCATTACTTAAAGTGCACCAAGGAATGCTTAAAAGTGTATATCTATATATATTGGATATGTAGGTTCAAATCTAGAAATGTGTTTTGCTTTCGAAAATTTGTGCTTTTATCAGACTTTGTAACTTTAAATACTGTATCCGAACATGCACAACCATGGCCTTCTGATCCTTGCTCCAAACCAGAAAAGATGGCCGAATGAGGTGAGCGTCCGTCTCCCGTTTTGAATCCTGGTTGAGTCAAACCATTTGTAAAAATATACGGATTTTCGGTTCGGAATTATATATTGGCAGGGAGCATTATTATCCTTGGGCGATGGAGTGGGGACCAAGGTTATGTAATCTAAAAGCAATGGGTGCCCACTCGCTGTGTGACATATTAAGCTCTGAGGAATATAAATTCATACATAGTGAGCGAGATGGTAATGAGATGTTCCTATATAAGAGACAGTGAATGTTTGGTGAAATGTCCCTCTATGCACCCATAAAGAGTGCAAGTGGAGGAAAAGGACATTTTTAATATATATATTTATTGTAACTGTCTGCAACTACATGTTACCGCAGGGCCGATGGGCAAGCACACCAGCCTCATCTGCATACAGTATGGACACCACCTACAGCTGGGTTGAGTGACAGCCACCCCTACAGGGGGCATCGCCCCCATAGGCTGTGGAGGGTGCCTGATTAGCTGGCTGTGTGATGCCCAGTCACCTGCACTCCCTTGGCCACCTGACCACACTAGCCTCACTTTGATATTAATTATTCAAGACACTGCTCCAGACACATTGGGCAGAAACCACTCTACTCCTGGCTCTTGAGTGAGACACACCTACTCTAGAGCAGGAACCCAGACACTCTGTCTGATGCTACCACCTTTCATATATACAAACTGAGCCGTGTGCAACAACCAGGGGACTCCTGTTCAATGGGCTGTAGGCACTGATTCATAGACATACTAAAGAGGGAATGAGACTCTGTGTGGACAAAAGGTAAGGGGTCAGGGTGATAGGTCACTAGCAGGTTAACAGGAGTTGATGCCAATAAAGCACAACTTCTTCACTGTCAATCTTGCGAGACTTGTCTTCCCTTTCTTCCTTATGAGTTTGTTTGAGAGAGGCATCAGGTGTGACAGAATGGGGAGGGTTTATGGTATTATCTGGTGCTCTGATGACCAAGCAATCCAGTAATATTATACACTGACTTAAAAATAGATACTTGTTGCTTCCTAGCCATGCATGCGGCATTATTAGGATAGGGCAAGGACTCATTGGTTCAGCGTCAGGATAATGTGACTGAGTGGGACATCAGGTCATGGTGCTGGCAGCCTGGTCTCCCAGTGGGTCAACACTATAAAGTCACCATAAGTGTGTACTGTCACAAGTCGGTGTCTGTCCTTATATAACCTTAGATGTTGCAAGGATGTAAAACTCCAACAACAAACCAACCAACCTAATGTCTCAACTAAATCCTTCTGATCCTTGCTCCAATAGTCAAATGGCGATAGATACCGGATCCGAGATCTACAAGCCGAGTCTGAGTACCTGATTGTGCTATCGGTTAGCATTGGTACTCGTAGTGGCACCTGGTGTCAGTCTAGGCCATACACATAGATAGAGCTCCTTCCATTGGTCCCTGAATGCCATCTGGAGAGACACCTGGTGAAAGTTCACGGAAACAAGATGGCGGCTATCGAACTAGATGATCCACAGCCCCAGGTAGGTTTTTGTTTGTTCTTGTTTTATGTCCTAACAACATTTAAGGTCATATCAGGACGGGTACCAACTTGTGACAGTGCGCACTCATGGTGACTTTATAGTGCTGCCCCACTGGGAGACCAGGTCACCAGTACCATGACCCGATATCCCACTCAGTCACATTCTCCTGACACTGAGCCAACTAGTCCTTGCCATATCCTAATATTGGCGAGCACTAGGATAGGAAGCGACAAGATATCAATTTCTAAGTCCTTGGTTTGACTCGACCAGGGTTTCAAGTCTATGAAACCATTGGTTCAGATCCCCCAATCTCCCAAAAGAGGAGACGGACGCTCAACTAATTCGGCCATCCCGTCTGGTCCCAGGTAGGTGGAGGTGGCTCTCTGTGGAGCCTGCGCATGCGCATACAATCAGTGGGCTGGCGCTGTGGAATAGTTTATTATTTACATAGCATTCAACGATCGCAATCAACGCGATTCAACTTTCAAGTGTCTCATCTGGGTCAGAGGGGCAGGACGTAGCTCAGGTGGTAGAGTGTCCACCTGTGAAGGTGTGGGTCATACGATCGATCCTGCTCAGTGGACCCATTTTCAGTTTGGCTTATTTTCCATTCTAACCAGTGGTCCACAACTGGTTCATCAAAGGTATGTGATTTGTTGGCTGTTGGAGTTTTACGTCCTGGCAACATCTACGGTCATATCAATACGGGTACCGACTTCTGCCAGTCGGTATCCGTCCTGATATGACCTTACATGTTGCTAGGACGTAAAACAATAACAGCCAACCAGCCATAGGATGCATTCTGAAATAACAAGACGGCAGCATATAAACAGCAGCTAATGCTAGTACCACTTTAAACCAAGCAAGGTGGCAGCAGCTCACGTCACGCAGATCTTCTCAAGCGATTAGGATCGGGCGCGGCCTAAATAGGGCGGTGGCCTAATGGGAAAAGCGCGTGGCTCGCGTGCGGAAGGTCGGGAGTTCGGTTCCGGGTAGAGTCACACCAATGACTTAAAAATTGATACTCGTCACTTCCTAAACTGGTGCTCGGCATTAATAATATAGGGCAAGGACTGGTTAGATAAGTGTCAGGATAATGTGACTGAGGGGGATATTGGGTCATCGTGCCGCTGTCCTGATTTCTCACTGGGGCAGTATTATAAAGTTGCCATGAGTGTGCACTGTTACAAGCTGGTCGCTGTCCACTTTAGATGTTGCTAGGACATAAAACAACAACAACCAACAACAACAATCTTAAGTGATAATACTTTCCCAACAAATTACCTATTTGTGGACTAATTGGATTTGTTTATGCCCAACCAGGGCACCATGCCGTCAGGGGACAATGCAAGCTAATTATGGCTTTATAGTGCGGCCACACTGGGAGATCAGACTACAGCTACATTATAACCCGATATCCTACTCAGTCACATTATCCTGATACTTAACAGTCCTGGCCCGATCCTATTATAGTAGTAATGCCAAGCGCCAGACTAGGTAGTGAAAGGCATGAATTGTGTAAGTCAGTGGTTTGACCCAGCCGGGGTTTGAAACCATGAACTCCTGCAAGTGAAATCAGCCAGTGCTCTTCCCACTTCGATCACATCATATATAACACTTTATAGGGCGATCGCCACAGGTGGTGACAAATTTAATCAAAGTCGGCAGTTTGAATCCGAGCCGACTCAAAGCAAGGACTTCAAAATTACTGAGGTGATTCATTATTCTCAAGGCCCGGGCACATACACGTTAGTGGACATAGTTGAACGTAGTGGAGGCTAATGTAGTTGAACGTAGTTGAACGTAGTTGAATATAATGGCATCCATACTTCTCCGTCATGCTAACTTGGTAATAATGTGGGTGGGCCATGTGTTCCAATTTAATCTTTGGACATGTTCAAAAGAGCGCTATGTCAGAGGCTGATTTTGCATCTGTGATGCTAACATACTATAGCATACTGTACATAGAGTACTCTAGCATACTCTAGCATACTCTAGCATACTCTAGCATACTCCAGTGTACTCTAGCATACTCTAGCATACTCTAACATGCTCTAGCATACTGTAGTGTATTTGGATGAAGCCCTGGTCACATAGCCATTAGTGGACGTAGGTGAACATAGTGGAGGCTAAAGTTGTTGAACGTAGTTGAATGTATCGGAATCCATACCATAAGGTATTTATCCATACTGTAACGTACTTATCCATACCGTAACATATTTATCCCTACCATAATGTATTTATGCATACCGTAAAGTATTCCTCAGTACCAAAACTTGCCATACCTTAACGTATTTCAACATAGTATAACATACTTACACCACGTTTGACCCGAGGCATCTCGCTGGCGCGCGGCAAAGACGTAAAATCACTTTTTTAGGTCGAGAAGGGTCAAACCTTTCGTCACGGGGGGGAAAAGTTGGACGTATACATACTGCATAGTGTATGGCCAACGTATGACCAACATATGGCTAAGGTGCGAAAAATGCAGCAGGTTTCCTCCAAAGAAATATGTCAGAATGATCATATGTTTGACATCTGATAGCCGATGATCAAAATCAATGTGCTCTAGAGGCGTCAACAGATAAAGCAACCTTTTTTTATATTCTTCAGTCAGACGGCCGGTTTTATGCTGAAATCAGCTAGAAGGTGTTTTATTTTGTGTGTGTCACTAGCCAGAACTCGTCGGAGAGGGAGTTCATGCGAGAAGTCTTCAATCACACTAACCTGGCAGAGATATTCTTACGTATATTTTGTGTGTGTTTGTGAAATTGTTTATTAACATTTGTTGTTGGACTTTGACATCGCTGATTGGTGTAGTCTAAATTAAGCTCAATTCACGCATTTAAACTGACAGGTTGCTTTGATCTATAAATATACCAAAATTAACCCTAGCGCTAAGAAAGAAGGTTCTAGGAATAATGACAATGAATGCCGTCAACGATAATATTCTTCTCAGTAATACTCCAACAGGCTTTTAGTTCAAAAGCTAAAATTCCAACTAGTGTAATACTAGCAGACAGTGAGAAAAATCTACAATATATTGTGAATAGAATCAATAAAGCTGGAATACTATTCAAAATGAAGATGAATGCCAGGAAGACCAAAACAATGGTAATAAGTAAAAAGACAGATAAACCAAATATCAATATAACCATAGATGGCACAAACATAGAACAAGTATCCGAATTCATGTATCTCGGACAAAAGATTACAAATGATGGGATATGTGAGGAAGAAATTAAGAGAAGGATAACAATAGCCTGAACAACATTCTCCAAAATGTATAGAGTGTTAACATCAAGTAAGATATTAATACATACAAGGAAGCGTATTCTTCAGTGTTATGTGTGGTCTACTCTAATGTATGGGGCTGACACATGGACAATCTCTAAGAAAATGTACAAACGTTTAGCAGCATTTGAGATGTGGACTTATCGAAGGATGATGAAAATATCATGGACAAAGAAGATCACCAACAAAGAAGTTCTCAGAAAACCTAAAAGTAAGAAATGCTTGTTTGCCCTTATACAGACAAAGAAACTTATTTATTTTGGCCACATCATTCATCAGAGTTCAATATACCGTACATTGTTGGAAGGGAAGGTGAATGGCAGCAGAGCGAGAGGGAGACCAAGAACATCATGGTTTACAAATATTTCACAGTGGACAGGCTTGAATTATTCACAGTCTATCAGAACAGCACACCATCGGGACAAGTGGAGAACTATTGCATCCAACCCTCGACTAGAGGACGGAACTATATTGATTGATTGATTGATGCAATTTTGTGTTCGGATGCTGCATCAATAATCTGTTCAAATCGGGAAATATACTAAATAACTCCTACTCTACAACCTTCGATCGGGTCTCCTTGACATCATTGCACACCTGGCCTGCAGGTACTCTGCTGATAAGATCTTATCTCCCTCAAATCTAAGCAGAGTGTTTCCCTACCTGAATGAAGCTTATATTCCTTCTACTATCAGTGGAATAGTTTCTAAAGTTAAAAGTGATGAATTCAGGGAAAACACGCTCTGGAAATAGAGCAGTTCCTAGATAGTGCAGTAGCTCAAACCATAATCTGTTGATTGGTTGGTTGATGAAATTGTACAGCCTAGTCCACTGGGAAATCAGGCAGCCAGCACTATGACCCGATATCCCACTCAGTCACATTATCCTGACACTGAGCCACCCAGTCCTTGCCCTATCCTATTAATGCCGAGCGCCAGGCTAGGAAGTGATAAGTATCAATTTTAAAGTCATTGGTTTGACTTGACCTGGAACCCGACCTTCCGCACGTGAGGTCCGCGCTCTACCAATTAGGTCTCTATGCCCGTTGGCATTTTATGTCCTGGCCCACTGGGAAATCAGGTATCCTGACACTGAGACAAGCAGTCCTTGCCCTATCCAATAACGCCGAGCGCCAGGCTATGAAGTGACAAGTATCAATTTTAATGTCATTGGTTTGACTCGACCTGGAACCGAACTCTCGACGTTCCGCGCACCAGGCCTGCGCTCTACCGATTAAGCCACCGTGCCAGGTGGCATTTTACGTCCTGGCCCACTGGGAAATCCGGCAGCCAGCACCATGACCCGATATCCCACTTAGTCAAATTATCCTGACACTGAGCTAACCAGTCCTTACCCTATCCTATTAATGCTGAGTGCCAGGCTAGGAAGCGACAAGCATCAATTTTGTACGTCATTGGTTTGACTCGACCAGGAAACGCACTTGTGTGCTCTATCAATCCGGCCACTGCATCGAGTCCTTGCAGCTGGATATAAAATCCCGGCCGAGTCAATTCAGTTACATGCCAAATTGATACTGCCACTCAGTATCAGGATAATGTGACTGAGTGGGATATCAGGTCATAGTCCTGTTGGCCTGGCCTCTGAATGGGGCAGCACTATAAAGTCGCCATGAATGTGCACTGTTACAAGTCGGTGCCCATCCTGATATGACCTTGGATGTTGTCAGGACGTAAAGCGCAACAAACAAAGAAGCAGCTGTATATAGGTTACGGTGTCACAATGACAGTGCAGTAGCAAAACTTTCCAGAGTTAGTAATATATATTTTTTTTAATTTTAATTTTTGTATTCAGGGCAAAAGAAAGCTAATACATGGATTTGTAGAGCATGAAGGTCACTTATGCAACCTGAGTCATGATGCCTTTCAATCCAGCCCAGTTGGTGTTTAGAACTATTTACATATGAAAATAAGAGATTTGTGAATTTTATGGAAGATGAGATGGGTGATATGAGGCAAGAGAGAAAACAAACAAAATATCAAAATATAAAACACACCCAAAAAGGCTTGAACCGCAACAAATGTACAAATAGCAATTTGATGTTCTAAGAAATAGTATATAGCAGTACAGATTAACAACTTCAATAAATGAAACAGTACATACTTAGTATTTACTAATACTGAGACCCATACAAGGAATGTATTAGTTGTTAGGCACATTCATAAACAAATGCTTGGAGTAATTCTTGAATGCATCATAGGTGGGTAAGGTCTGAGTTACAAAGGACATGACATTCCAGATTTTGGACCCCTTAAAAAGTAGGCTGTTTTTAACTTTTTCATTGTTTGGGTGAATGACTTTAAGTATGAGCTTTTCCTGTTGTCTTGCTATACCAGGATTTATATCATGACATTTCTTGTCTTGAGATCTCTTAAAGATAAAATTGCTGGCTTCATCTAGTTCCTAGTGAGAAAATGTTAATTTTACAATGTTTTTCGTTTATAGTTAGGCCAATACTTGAGGGCCAAGAATGGAAATTGCTCTATTTTGCAAACGTTATAATTTATTTCGATATTTTTTGGAACATGCTTCATAAAATATGTCTCCATAGTCCAAATCTGGTAACATCATGGATTTATAAACAACACAGGCAGCAGATGTAATTAGGTGTGGACGCATTTGATTTAAAGTATAAACTTTATAGCTGAATTACTGTATCAGTGATTTAAGGTGTGCTTCAAAAGTAAGGGAGGAGTCAAGAAGTACAGCAAGATATTGATATTGGCATACCTGGCATAGGATTTCTCCAGTCATATGAACAGGTGGCACCATAATATTGATTAGCTTGTGTTTGGTGCCAAAGACCATGAGTTTGGATTTAGCAACGTTCATTGTCAATTTGTTTACAGTACACCAATTGCAAACTAAATTAAATCTAATCTGAAGAAGGTTAATAGCAGTTGATAAGGATTTGCTAGGACAATAAATAACAGTATCATCAGCATAGAGTAATATACAACCATTTTCAATAAAAAAGAGGCAGATCATTAATAAAGATTAAGAATAAAAGAGGGCCAAGTATTGATCCCTGTGGCACTCCACAACCAATATTTATTGGTGTAGATAGTACTCCATTTGCTAATGTTTGTTGAGTTTGATTTGTTAGGTAATTTTCTAGTAATCTTAAATTTGTATCAATGATGCCAAAGTTTTTAAGTTTCTTTAGTAAGATATCATGATTCACAGTACCAAAGCATTTTTGAAGTCTATAAATATGGTAACCATGTATTCCGAATTATTAAAGGCTTTATAGATATCATCAGTAAGCTCCCCTAGCCTTTTAGTAGTAGAGCGCCCCTTCCTGAATCACCCTTGACGTTCATCAATGAGGTTATGCTCATCCAAATAGCTTACTAGATGGGTATACATTATTCTTTCGAGAAGTTTACCTGTAAGAGGTAATAGGGAAATGGATCTCAGATTGCTAACATCAAATTTATTTCCTTGTTTTTGAAGGGGAATAACTACTGCACATTACCAGGGGTCTGGAAAAATGCCCCTAGATCTGCATAAATGAAACATATATGTCTCAAAAGGTGCTAAGCAATATTGGACAAAACTTTGTCCATAGTAACGATCAACACACTATCTACTCATGCATTTGCTCAGGATAAACTGATTTGTTTTTTACATGGTGTTTCATAATCCCAATAGAATACATATTGATTTGAAGCAAATGTCCTTGTGTTTTCAGTGTAACCGTTTCTGTGCTGTTTTGTGTCAATCATTACTATGGACAAAAAAACGAAGAACCTTTTGAGACAGTCTCATATGTCAATTGTGGTATTAGAATAAAAAAGGCAGTTTTTAGCACAATGGAGGATAAGTCTTTTGTAGCAGATGATTTGCAAATGTTTATGTCGTCAACTACTTTTTTTACAGTTATTTCATAGGAGGTAATATTGAGTTTGCAGGGTTTGGTAATAAGTTGGCATGTATCATTTGGTAATTTATCTGCTAGTTTATTGCCAATTCCAGCAAAAAATGTGTTTATATAGTTGGCTGTGGCATCGCTGTCAATTTTTGTCCCAGATTCAGAGTCAATAAGGCTAAAGTTTTTTCGTGTTTTATTCCCTTTTGCCGGTATAATATTCCTTAAGTGTTGCCAGTGTTTTCTGCTATTTTTTTTTAGCTTTTTATCAATTTTTGATTTGCATATTCAAGCCTTGCAGCATTAGTAGCCATTTTTGTGATGTTTCTTAGATGATTATAGTGATCTATATATACCCAGCTGGGAATTGGTATGTTTCTTTATCTTACCTACGATATCTCGTTCATTTATGAGCTCTAGTAGGGTGTTAGAGAGCCAGGGCTCCTTAGGTTTATTGATTTCAATGCTAGCATATAAATGTGATTTACATATATATTTGTTCTGAAACAAATATGACAGAATAAAGACCACTAGCTTTTCATCACTGCTACCGACATTGTTTTAAACCAGGGGACAGGAAAATATTGCAATGTGCCCCCTTAGTCCAAAATATGGGACTCCCCTCCAATAGTTAACCCACTGAGACAGTAAACCTCCATATTTACTTACTGATCTATTTTACCTTGATAACTGCAGAGATACCTATCTACAATGTAATATATATTGCCGGAAGACCAAACACCTCAGTGAGTCATCCCGTGCACTGAAGTTACCTCGGCACCGAAGTTCGTTAAAGTTGCAAAGTCCGATGTTTTTTTGAGTTTCTGGCTTTTTCTGAGATAAACATATTAGGGTGATCGTTATGATCTACGTTACTTTAGTTTGAAGTAACTTTTATTTTAGAAGGCTACCTTTTGAGATAATTGACGTGAAAACGTACCAAATTAATTTTGGCAAGCACGCCAAAACTCTGACACCATAGGCTTCTGCAGTAACAGGTTCTGTTAAATTGTCTTGTTATTCCATTCTATGTAGTGACAGATGTTTGATAAGTGCACCAGTATCTAAAGCCGTGTTCACACGGGCGATGTAAATCGATTCGTAGAAAGCGACTTGTATAGTTCGCATCACATTTCTCGTGTGAACGCACGTCTGAGGCGGATTAGGGCTGATTCGACTCACGTGATGCGGATCGTGTAAACCACCTATGCGAGGTAGTCTACGTGAATCGATTCCTGTGATGCGGATAATTTTGCCCGTGTGGACGCAACCAATTCGCCTCACCTGATTCGATTTGTGTGATACGCCTCACATTTTGTCCGTGTAAACACGGCTTTAGTTGGATATGTAGAGTCAAGTCTAGATCACTGTTTTGGTTTCGGAAATGTGATGTTTTCATCGGACTATGCAGCTTTAAACTATGCAGCTTTAAACTATGCAGCTTTAAACTATGCAGCTTTAAATTATGCAGCTTTAAACTATGCAGCTTTAAACTATGCAGCTTTAAAATATGCAGCTTTAAACTATGCAGCTTTAAACTATGCAGCTTTAAACTATGCAGCTTTAAACTATGCAGCTTTAAACTATGCAGCTTTAAACTATGCAGCTTTAAACTATGCAGCTTTAAACTATGCAGCTTTAAACTATGCAGCTTTAAACTATGCAGCTTTAAACTATGCAGCTTTAAATTATGATTTTAGAAAAAGAACACTTCAAAACCAAAACATCACCAATTAATTAATCCAGATCCCGGTGTAGCAGGAAATCGCAAACCCTGTAAATCGCAAACCCCCACTTGTGATTTCCTAGGAAATCGCAAACCCCCATGCCATATATGGGCATGGGGGGTTTGCGATTTCCTAGGAAATCGCATATTCCCCCCTGGAGATCGCAAACCCCCCATTCTGAGTGTTAGCCTTACCATGATCTGGTAAGGCTAACACTGGCACTGACACTCAGAATATCCCAACTTTCACTATTATCTCTGTTTTTAATACTTTCAGATAAAATTGCTCTTAGGTTAAATTAAATACCTCAGATCTTCCTCTTCAATCGCGCATTGAGATATTTTTAATCGATTCGATGAAAGTTTTTTTATTTATTTTACAAAAATAAATGCTCCCCATAGACATAGCATTGCCGCAGCACACATCACGGCGTATTTTACCCTACTGCTAATATCTCCGCCGTTACGGCGGTAGCCTTAATAACGCTTCGAATTTAGGGTTAATTTAATGAAATTTCACGATTTGAGTATGTAATTCTGTTAAATATGGTCGCATTGAATAGATTTGGCCCGAATCAGTCCCAAAACACAGGGGGTTTGCGATTTCCAGGGGGGGTTTGTGATTTCCTAGTAAATCGCAAACCCCGGGGTGTGCAATTTCCAGGGGTTTGCGATTTACTGCCACACCGGCACTAGACATAAATCTGCGAAGTCCAATTAAAACATTCAATTTTCAAAACTAAAATAAGTATTTAGATTGTATCCTACATATCTGACTTAGATACGGGTGCATTTATTAAACATTTCTCATCACACAACACGGAATACTGAGGCTATTGAATATAAGTTATTAGAACCTCTTATTGCAGAAGCCTATCTTGTGAGAGTTTTGCTATGCTTGTCAAAATTAAATTTGCTTGGTTGCACATCATATAACACAAAAGTAACTTCAAGCTTAAACTAAGATAGATTATAACCATCAACCTAGTATATTTATCTCAGAAACTGATAGAAACTCAAAACCATCGGAAACTTCAATATGTCAATTAGATCCTAACACTGCCAGAGATGAAAAAAAGAAGAAGGAAAACTTGTTATATTTAACGACGCCTCCAGAGCACATTGATTTTTATCATCTGCTATTGGACGTAAAACCATATATGGTCATTCTGACATATTTCTTTGGAGGAAACCCGCTGCCGCCACATAGGCTACCTTTTCCGATAAGCAGCAAGGGGTCTTTTGGTGACCATTTTGGTGACCATTTTGTTTGAAAGGATGTTTGCACCGAAAATCTTGTTGTGACCAAAATGGACACGAGGTGGTCAGCAATCATGTTGCAGCGGTTGGCAATGAATCAGCAATCAGTTGGTAATTAATTGGTAATCAGTGGTAATTAGTGGGCAAGTAGTTGGTAATTAGTGGGCAATCAGTGTAAGACTGACCACATATTAGTCGTAAAGGGGGCATTTTTTGTTTTTATTTGTTATTTAAAAATGGCTCTAGAGCACATTGATTATTATCATCGACTATTGGACGTCAAACATATGGTGATTCTGACATATTTCTTTGGAGGAAACCTGCTGCCGCCACATAGGCTACTCATTGCGATAAGCAGCAAGGGGTATTTTATATGCACTTTCCCACAGACAGGACATCACATACAACATCCTTTGATGAACCAGTTGTGGACCACTGGTTGGAATGGAAAATAGCCCAAACTGCAAATGGGTCCACTGAGCAGGATCAATCAGATGACCCACACCTTCGAAGATGGACACTCTACTACCTGAGCTTCGTCCCGCTCCGGAGGGAGGGGGCATTTTGATTGGTTACCAGGTAAGGATCGTCGGTGACTGATCGCCAACTGGTCACCGACTGATTACCGACTGGTCGCCGCCGCAGTCTTCCCTGGTCTTAGATAAGTCAGCGATCGGTCGTATTGTAAAGACTAGGTCTTCATAAAGTAAAGTTGAATCCTCTCCTCGAACTAATAGATTTATCACTCATCGTGCTCACCAGTTTTGTAGAATGGCTAAAGCTCAAATATGTGGTTGTGTAGGCAGGCTATCGTGAAATCAACGCAGACAAAGAGAAAGGAAAAGTATGAAGTGTGAAAGAAGAGAAAGAGTAAAGCCCTCTGGTTTATTATTTATATAGTATATGGATTCAGTGTCGAGTATCACCCCACCCTTTTCCCCCAATGGGAAACAAACATTCTTAGCTCTACCAACAGGGATCCAGCATTCCTGGTCCCCATGGTTACCAGTGATCTGCCCACCACCACCAAGCTGTGTGGCTCCCCTGGCCACCACCTGCATTGAGCCTGAGTGTGGTGATCCTGACTAGCAGAGGGGGGAGGGGGTAGGCTCTGAGTGCCCCTCACACACAGTCCTGCCAGCACCACCAAGTATATTTACATCTCACTCAGGCACCACCAGCATATACACATACATGCACCTGGTCACGTATACCCAATCAGTAATAGAACATTTGCATTCCCCCAATGCAGTAAATCGGAATAGTTTACAGTATGATGGATCGTCGACCGATCATCAACCAGTCTTCACTGGTCTTAGATAAGTAAGCGAGTAGTTGTCCGACTGATCTGCAATCAAATGCTGATCAATTCCAAATGAGTTCCCAAACCATTTGCTGACGAATCGCTAACCAATCGTCGATTGATTGGCAACCAAATGCCAGTTGATCACCAACTCATGACCAGCAAGTCTTCACTGATCAGTCGCATACCTTTTTTTTTGTTTTTGCTTCGGTCGCAAGCAGGTTGCCAACTTATCTTTATTCGTTTGTTATATTGATTTACTTCCTAGCACCATCTAAGGTCATATCAGGACGGGCCAACTGATGTGTTTTAGGGGATCCTTTTCGTCTCAAGTGGTCACAAAGCGGTCACAAACCAACTGTGACTGGGGTTTTACCTACTGAGCTACTAGATGGCGGATGTGTGGAAGCAGGGAGCGCCAGTTCTGGTTAGCGAGTCCTCCAGGAACTAGCCTATCCGGCACCATTCCATTGGTAATGTAGTAGTCTGCACTGACCTCTCAGGCAAGGAGCCGCACAGACAGGTAGGCATAGGTAGGATGGTGAGAATCAGGGAGCCTAGGTGGTGAAATGTTTTGCACCCTGGCCCGGAATGCAAGAGATGTGGGTTCGATTCCCGCTCTAGGTGCAATGTTACCCATTTTCAGCACCCCCCCATGACACTGGTTCTGTGACCACGATCCTGTACAAGCTGCATGCTGTATAATTGTTGAACCTAGCCTGTGTATGTATATATGTAAGTACATTGCCTGTATGTAATTGTAAGTATTTACAATTCCATGGAGACAACTGTAATATTCTGCACTGACCTCTCAGGCAAGGAGCTCCATAGACAGGTAGGCATGGGTAGAGTCGTGATATCAAGGAGCATAGGTGGTGTAATGGTTAGCACACTGGCCCAGAATGCAAGAGATGTGGGTTCGATTCCCGCTCTAGGTGCAATATTTTCCATTTTCATCACCCCCGCATGACAATAAGAATAAAGCATATTGAAATATAGAACACGTATAAGACTATCCCAAGTAGTTCGGCTTATTGGGGTTCTATGTCCTGACAACAGATAAGGTCATATATGGATCAGAACTGACATGCGACAGTGCACATTGATGTCGAATTTGTAATGTCACGTCACCGACACCATTCCCCGATACCCCACTCAGTCACTTTATCCTGGTATCAAACGGGGTGGCCGAATGAGTTGAGCGTCCGTCTCCCGCCTTAGGAGATCATGGGATTCGAACCCACTGGTTCGAACCCTGGTCGAGTTAAACCAATGACTTAAACATTTATAATTGTCGCTTCCAATAACCAACCAACCACATTATCGGAATAAACGGTTTCCTCTTCTCTGCTTTGTTCTTCACATGCATTCAGTACACACCAGGGGGAGCCAGCTGTACAAGACAACATGACCTATCACAATATGTTAGTTGACACTCCGTAACACATAACACAGACATGAATATTAAATGTTAAACCTGACTGGTCAACATTTCTAGCATACCATTTAATTCTTATGGTCAAAATTACCACTGGGAGTGATCGCGATAGTGGTGCTTGCGCCAGCTTGGCAGCTGCTCGGTGGTGGGTTTGTCATGCTGTGTGCAAACTCAAGTCACCCAGGCCACTGACAACAGTGGTTCGGGCGATATTAGCATTAAGTGAATGAGATGCTACTGGAACTCCATTAATAATATTAATATAATGTATTTATATAGCACAAAAAGATGGGGATGCATCGGTGCAGTTGAGGATGCGCGCGCATTACATTCTGCCACTACTTCCGGGAGGAGTATACACAAGTGGAAGTCCTTGTTTTTGTTAGCAACTCCTTGTAAACAGAGCTACGAGCAAAGCGCATCCATGTTTGTGTCCCTTATCCGGTTAGCCTCCCAAAGAAAGTATTGTTAATAACAATAAAACAGCCAACAAAAAATGAAAGAAATAAGCAAAATAAATTAAATTAAGCTAACAAAATTCTAATTTTTTTTAATGTTAAGAGCAACACCCAAAAAGCAACCACAAATACCACATAAATTAAATAAATACAGTGTTAGTTGAATTGGAGAGTCGAATAAAGCATATGAAGAATTTTTTCCTAAACGCTATAAGCGCAAATGCAAAAGATTAATTAGCTATGCCGATGCCAAGTTCATAGATCGTGTCATGGAAAGAAAAAGCTCTTCATATGAATTGAAAATTGGCTGCAAGACCAGTACTTCGGCTCTGACAAAAGACTTATTCAGCAGAATAAACATATTTACCACATATGTATATACAAATGGAGATAAATATTGGAATCAAACCCTCACAAACTTAATTCTTTTATTTTCCTTCTCTTCGGTTAATTGCTCCATAGCCATGTGATCATATGAAAAATGGAATTAGTGAGAATTTAAATTAAACATCTTTTATTTAAACTGGATTTTTGGATCGGTGTTTACTCTTCATATGATGTTTGTTTGTTGTTGTTCTACGTCCTAGCAACATCTAGGGTCATATCAGGATGGGTACCAACTTGTGACAGTGTGCACTCATGGCAACTTTTATAGTGCTGCCCCACTGGGAGACCAGGCCGCCAGCACGATGACATGATATCCCACTCAGTCACATTATCCTGACACTGAGACAACCAGTCCTTGCCCTATCATAATAATGCCGAGCGCCTGGCTAGGAGGCGACAAGTATAAATTTTTAAGTCATCGGTTTGACTCGACCACCAGGGTACAAACCCACGATTCCACTGTCTACCAACACGGGAGACAGACGCTCTAACTCATTCGGCCATCCCGTCTGGTTTTCTTTATGTGAAGAGCCCTTTCCAAAAAAACTATCTACAAACTTGGTATTGGCATTGCAAACCCATGTTTTGGATTGGTGCTTATTGCGTTCTGGAAAATAGCTCTTCCTATTCTCTCCACTTGTTGAATACAGTTTACTTTTCATATTTAGAGTCAGTACCGTTTCCAGTTCAGTGGTTTTTATGGATTGAATGGTGGGATTCTAATCCGCTATGAAAACAGTCACATACAGGGTACCCACTCCTGTAAAGTAAGCATTGTATTTATTTCGCCCCCCCACCACCCACCCCAATGAGCCCCGCCCCTCCACTGCCACCACCCTTAACCGTCATGAACAAACCATCAACACACCGAACATCCTACACAACTATCAATCTGTTTAAACACATTGAACATTATATAAGACCGACAAAATGTCTTGTAAGAGATAAAATATAACCCACAACAATTATTTGAGTTGCCCTCAGTATACACCATCTATGCCTCCCCATTTTTGCATGAACTACAGTGACTGGTGCTGTACATTATACAGCAGGAGCCACTCCCTTAATTCTACAGGATCGGTGCTGTGACTAATACAGCACTGATCAAACTTAGATTATTGAGACTGTCAATTCTAAGAGTAAGATGGCCGGAAGGCCAGTGCTCCGGCGCTGACAAATGTCATATTCAGATGAATAAATACTTTACCAAAAAATAAAAAAATGGTATGCCATAGGTGATGCTTGGGGTAGTACTAGTAGTCCATAATGAGCCCCATAACCAGACAGTGGTGCTAGCGACTACACTACCCCATGTTTGCTAAGAACTAGCAAGACTCTTACCAAAAGGTTGTTGGTTGGTTGTTTGGTTGTTGCAGTTTTACTTCGTGGCAACATCTAAGGTCATATCAAGACGGGTAGCAACTTGTGACAGTGTGCACTCATGGTGACTTTATAGTGCTGCCCCACTGGGAGGCCCTGCGCCTCTGGCACGGGTGATCAAGGTGGGTGTTTGTTTGTTTGTTTACGTCCTAGCAACATCTAAGGTCATATTAGGACGGGGGAGGTGAGTGCTGTAGGAAAGGAGGAAAGAGAAGAAGGGTTACAAAGTTTGGTTGTTGTTGTTTTACGTACTAGCAACATCTAAGGTCATATTAGGACGGGTGTTACAAAGAGATATATGTTGGTGACAAGATTTGTTGTTTGTTTGTTGCTTTACGCCCTAGCAACATCTACTGTCGTATTAGGACTGGGGTTACAAAGAGATAGAGGTGGGTGAAAAGAGGTGGGTGATGTAGGAAAAGGAGGAAATAGAAGAAGGGTTACAAAGAGATAGAGGTCAGTGAAGAGAGGTGGGTCAGATACGAAGGGAGTGAGGGAGGCCCTTATCTGTGTTGTGTGGCCTACGAATCACGCCGCCCACTAGATGGCAGTGTTAGCATCACTTACGTAACATCACCAAACTGATATCACCTCACACATTTGTCCGGCTTTATGTAATAGATCAGATGGTCATCACGATTTGACACACTGTGTATAAGTCCGTATAAAAATAGATATATTCATGTAGGTGGCGATGTTTAAAGCCACAGTCACACTACAGCTTGCGACCACTTTGCGACCACCTTAGACCTAAGAACCCACAGTCACCAGTGATGTCCTTTCGACCAAAACAATGGTTGCCGACATCTGGGCGTCACTGGAGACTGTGGGTTATTTAGTCTAAAGTGGTCGCAAAGTGATCAAGCTGTAGTGTGAATGGGGTTTACATGCTAGCAACATCTAAGGTCATATCCTGGACTGGTGCCGACTTGTGACAGTGCGCACGCATGGTAAATTTATGGGGCTGTCCCACTGGAAGACCATGCTGCGAGCACCATGACGAGATATCCCATACAGTCACATTATCCTGAAATTGTGCGAATCAGTCCTTGTCTTATCCTCTTAATGCAGAGTTACGAAAGGTATCAACTTTCAAAGTCATTGGTTTGACTCGGCTGGGATTAGACCCTCGAACTTCGGAACGGGAAGCCGGTGCTCTAGCGATTCGGCCACTGCGGCCTGTCTCTGTTGTACATGTATGTATGTGTCTTGGCTGTTTGCGATGTGGTCTTGTGTATAATATAAACTGTTCCCAACTGTGCAGGAAATACAATCCTGCACCCATGTACTATCGATATGATGACAAAGAGGTTTTAACCTAAATAATACTAAACACACGGAATTATTGATTTATATGAGTAAATATACAAAGCATGGGCATTTGAACCATATCACACTGCTGTTATATACATGTATATGGCGTATACAAGGTTATACGAGTATAGGAAGCGGAAAATACACTAGGCTTGTTTATTATGTTATGTTGAATCGATGACTTGCTTCCTCATATTTGTTATTATTTGTGCTCCATGTGCTTCCATGTGCTGCAGGCCTGTGCTCCGGCCCATGCTGTGGTCCTGCATTGACCAATATATAGTGCGGGTGTGCACATGCCTCGCCCCACTCACCTGATTTTTCCTTTTAACGGTGCGGGTATTACCGAGCCAATGGTCGAGATATATATATATATAAATTGCCAATCCATTTACCCCCTCGTTGTTTCATTGTTATTTGTAACCAGAACTTATATATTATATAAATTCCTCTCGGCTGGAAATCGAAAGCAGGAAGAAATCCTAGTTGTGCTGGAAGCCATTTATTTGTCTCGTGGCTCTGGCAGGGCAAAAAAAAAACCTACCGTAGATAATGAAGCTAAAGAATTGTATGATGAATGACTGGATTCGGCGCGAATTAGCACTGTAAGTGAAGGTGGTGGAGCCACCGTCGGCATGCTCTACGTGGCATGCAGACAATAAGAAAAACACCGAGAATACATGTCATCATCATCATCATGCTGTCGATCGCGATGCGACAAAGACTGCTTTCATTACTTGACTGCCGCTCTCCATTTAGCTTTCTGCGCTGAGAGTTGCGTCCATGAGTCGGTCTTAATGTCTCGCAGCTTCAGGTTTCTCTGAATAAGTAAATAATAAATAGCAATAAATTAGAAAATAATTTCACTGGTGAACAGGGTCGGCATATCAGTTTAGATACGCAATATATGCATACGCTACATTGTATGTGTTGAGGCGGTGTTTGTTCTGGTTTGGCAGGCATGTCATAAGCATTCTGTGGGCCCTACGTTGGTGTTCATGCCAAGCCAGTGAATGATAATTGAAGATGTGCAGTGCCAGCAGTTCGGCGCGCCACGCATTCCCAAACTTTGCAGCAGGTGGAAGCTTCGATAAAAGTTGAGAAGAGTGCCAGTGCGCACGGGGGCGGGAGCATCATGGCGGAGGGCAGCTTGCCAGTTGAAATGAAAGGGCTGGAATGGCGGCACCTCGAAGATAAGTCCCAAGCGGTGAGCGTTGACAGGCCCGTTGTGACAGGAAGCATTTGATAGATGATTCGGAGAGGACGCATCATGAAGCAAGATTGCTTGCAGAAAGCATCGCCAATAGGGAGAGGGAATGTGAATGGTTGGTGGATAAGACGGATGTGACTGTGGAGGAAGTGTTGGGGTGGTGAGCCACTTTGATTATATGGCCGGGAAGGCCAAGTCTGACAGATACACCGATATTGTGCACGCAACATTAGATATTGTATTTTGCGTTTTAAGTGTGGCGTATAGACCTATTTCAATGTTTACTAACATCGTGTATGCGTGCGCACCTTGGCTGCAGAACGAAGGCACACTGCCATTGAGTTTGCCGGTACGCGCAGTGCAAAACGTCAGTTTTAGTCAAAATTAATAGAAATCCAGAACCCTAACCTAATAAATTTAATATAATCTTTTTGGTAAGCATGTTTTCTACATGTGTTCCAAGCAGTCTGTGTCTAGGTGGTGTGGTTTTAGAGATATTTAACTTGTTCTCTATGAAGATTGCTCACAGCCATTGAGTTTGCAGTGTGACACTGTGTCGTCTAGCAGCCAAAAAGCATGCGCACTGACCTAGATATGTATGCTGACGTCATTGGAAATAGGTCTATAGAGAAGCAATCAAATAGAATGCAGCCGAACTCTGCCTTCACTTATCCTTATTTGCCGAAGTGGCCTTATATAGACATATCACCAGATAAAATAAGTATCTATCTACAACGGACAGATATTATGTAATATACTGATATACATCCAACCGGACATAAATGTAAACGCCATATTTCCACTATTAAAATAGTAGTATTTTATTTCTAACCTTCAACCATATACATAAGCGTAAATACCATATTTCCACGATTAAAATACTGGTCTTTTATTTCTAACCTTCAACCATATACATAAGGGTAAATACCATATGTAAAATATTCTGATAAAACGCATTGGTGGGGGAATGCAAAAGGTCTATAATGGTAAATCGTATATAGTGGCAGGTGCATGAATGTATCTATGGAGTTGCTGGTGATCCTTTACTTATGGTCAATAGTCATTATGTATTAGGTAGATAGTGTGAAAGAGATAGTGTGTAAGGGGCACTTGGAGCTTGACTCACTACCCCCTCCCCCTCTGTTAGTCATGGATCACCACACACTCCGCTCAGTGCAGACGGTGGCCAAGCAGCCACTCCGCATGGTGGTGGTGGGCAGAGCACTGTAGCCATGGGAACCCAAGAATGCTTGATGTTCATTGGTGGAGCTTGAGGTGCTTGATTCTCATTGGTTGATTGATTGATTGGTGGTTGCTTTATGCCATGTCGGCAGCATAGGCCATATTCACGGCGGGAAATGTTTGTTTTTTGTTCAAACCATCGCTTTTACATGTAAAAGCAGACAATCAATTATGTGCCAATAAACACTCATTAAATTAGAAAGCTCACAATCATATATTTGTGGGCAAGGGAAACAAATTCCCATAGAAAAAGAAAAGTTTGATTAATAATTGATAGAATCTATTTAGTAGACTATATGAGGTGGAACAGTCCAGCTGCCCTCAAAAAGGCTAAAATGTTTTCCTGTTTACCTTAGTAATAAGGTCATGCATACTGTCTGCAGTGTAGAACTGTTGGCGCATGGCCAAAAAATCAACGCAACTTAGTAAAAATGTGTTTGAGCGTCAGCGGGGAGTGGCACCCAATACATTCAGGGGGAGGTTCCCCCTTGAACAGAAAAGCATGTGTAAGCGACGAGTGGCCAATAGGGCACCGGCTAAGGACCACTTGGTCCCGCCGACCTCCCGCATGAGTCTGTGGTAGCTTTCCCACAGATTGTTCAATTTCTTTAAGTTTATTAATGTTCTCATCCCACTCATGTTGCCATTTGGATTTTATGTAGGTGGCTATTAGTGGTTGCAGATCAGAGTGAGAGATCAGACACGGTTCAAGATCACAGTTCAGGGCCTTCTTCGCAGCCCGATCAGCTCGTTCGTTTCCTTGTATGCTGGCATGGCCAGGCACCCAGCACAGGTGGATGTCATACCCATCCGTTGTCAGTTGGTTCATTTTATAAATGACCGTTGCTAGAATAGGGTGATTCGTTTTCAGTCCAGCAACAGCCAGGAGACAAGACAACGAATCACTGTATATAACATAGTTAGTGTGGTTGGATACCTCGATACACTCCAATGCGTAAAGGAGTGCTCGGGCTTCTGCAGTGAAAATCGAGCTCTGATCAAGCAAACATATGCCAAATTTTTCCCGTCGGCAGACTGCCATAGCAGCTACCCGGCTTTGGTCTTTCGAACCATCAGTGTATATGGAGAGGTAGTCTGCAAACTGGCCTTGAATCTCTGCATGCAGTCCTTGGTACTCAAGCGGATGTGTCCCAGACTTCCTCAGTTCCGTGAGTCGGAGGATAACCGATGGCTTTCTCAAAGACCACGGGGGATGTTCTGGGACTTTGGCATCCTCCAACACATTCAAATCCACGCCTAAGGCCTCCAAATGAGGTTTCGTTCGGAGCCTCAGTGGCCGGATGTAATTCAGCCTGGCTTCATACCTGGATTCGTCATGTTGCTCAAATAGACAATTGTGTGCAGGATTCAATGCATTAGTTTTTATCTTGACTACATATTGCATGGCCAGTTTGATTCTCCTGTTGTTAAGTGATGGTTCATAGGCTTCGACGTAGAGGCTCTGAACCAGTGAGGTGTGGAAGGCCCCAAGGGCCAGGCGCAGTCCCTGGTGGTGGATAGTGTCTAGCAGCCCAATATATGATTTCCTTGCGGAACCATATACTATGCTGCCATAACCGTGACCGAACCAAGGTTCTGTACACGGAGAGCAGAACATCTCTGTCCGCTCCCCACTCTGAGCTGGACAGCACCCTCAGAATATCTATCGCTTTCAGGCATCTTGTTTTCAGGTACTGTATATATGGCACAAAAGACAGTTTTGCGTCGAGAATGAGGCCCAGAAATTTGGTTTTCTCAACGACTTTAATGGGATCCCCATCCAGGGTCAGCTCCAGTTCCGCATGCATTCTACGAAGCAGGCAGAAGTGCATGCAGACTGTTTTGGTCTTGGAAAATTTGAAACTGTTCAGAACTGACCATCGATGGATCCCATTTATGCTTGGTTGTAGCAGTCTCTCTATGACATTCATCTTAGCACCGCTGTAATATAAAACAAAGTCATTCACAAAAAGACTACAGGAGACCCCCGTTTTACAGCAGCAGCAATACCATTGACCTTGACCCCGAAAAGGCCAGTATGCTGCCTTGCAGTACTCCTAGTTCCTGTGAGTATAGGCTGGATAGGTAGTCTTGACATGGACGCGGAAATGCCTGAAGGCTAGAAAGTTCCTGATGAAAATTGGCAGGTGGCCATGAACGCCAATCACATGAAGATCCTCCATGATGCCGTGCTGCCACGTTGTGTCATAGGCTTTTTCTAGGTCGAAAAAGACAGCCACAATGTGCTCCTTCTTAAGGAAAGCATCTCGTATGAAGGTCTCCATGCGCACCAAATAGTTGAGGGTGCTGCGCCCCCGTCTGACGTTGAAGGTTCTCATTGGCAATACGGTCAGGTGAGATGCCATACCAGATCCATGTACTACTATATAATAATAAACCTGAGGGATTGTCTCTCTCTCTCTACTTTCATTCTTTATAGTCTTCCTTTCTTTTCTTGCCTGTATTGATTTCACTATAGCCTGCCTACACAGCAACAGATTCCAGTCATAGACTTTATACATATACATAAGCGTAAATACCATATTTCCACGAGTAA